>JAPYYV010005750.1:0-15021 GCA_030522625.1 Copidosoma aretas | reverse complement strand
TTCTTGTCCTCTCATACAATATCTACAACCATCAAATATCATAAGAAAATATAGTTTTTTTAGCTGTACAAGTACACCAAGTGGTCATTCAAGGGGGGGGGGGGGGGGGTTCGCAACGGAACGAAAATTTTTGTACGGACGAAAAACGAAAAATGAAACGCTCGGCAATTGAAGAGATCACAACTTCTAACAGCACTGGGCACGTGCATTTGTTTACTATAGCCTTGTACTTCAAAATCTTACCGTGAGGCAGCACAGCCAAACTTAGAAGTGAGTTTTTCGAAGCGATTTATGTTGAGACCACGGTTTTGGGGCAAATCGTGGGACAAAATGTATGCAGTGAAAACTCGTACTTGTTGGTTGATAATTGATGTAACTACAGTACGAATGTTATCCGTAATAATTACAGTTTACAAAGTATTCGCGCACATTGGGCAAAAAATCTATATTTTCCAGTGGTAGGAGCCTGTACGTGCGAAATTGAGTTTGTAACAGGGGTTGGAATGGAAAGTTCGACTCTAATTCTTCCACTTTCTCATAGAAGGAGACAGTATACCGGTACGAGACTATATGTCGAATGAAGCCCACAACATTTAACATGTCTTGACGTTTTTAAAGTGTTTGATTCGATTACGGTACGGGTGTACGAGCTCTGGACACGTTTTGAGTCAGTTACGGCAGAATCACCCATATACACACAGTATAATTAACAATAATTCTTAACTTCCAATACTGTCCGCTTATGTTACAACAAATTGAAAAAGATTTATATGTACACATACGTGTCTACTTATGTATGTATACATATATGATTTATCCATTGGTTTTTGTGAGGGGAAAAATACTTAAAAAGAGTTTAGACATCATACCTGTGCAATTTCAGTAGGCAAGAAAGAAACAATCGTTTTTAGTTCAATAGATTGGTGACTGTGGACCTTGTTGACCGTATCCCTCGATTTCATTATTTTACCATCTGCAGGAGTACTGAGCAGTTGATACATCGACTTATCGTCATTCGAGTCACTTAGTAGAAAGTCACTTTGTTTCCTGGCCTTCCATAACTTGTAACAAATACGTTTAATGATGATATTAAAGTATCGTTAATATTAGTTCACTAGTTAGATGTTTGTAGCAAAAGATTTCAACACTCTGTAAGTGGAACACGATTTTTCGTGTTTGTTCAGAGTGAGCGTAGTAATTTATTCCGTACTAGTGCGCGAAGTAGTCTGACTTGGGAAAGGTCGTATGTATGATTTTAAAATAAAAAATACTATTATACTTTACGAAAAATATCAGCGTATTTTAAGCTACTAAAAACTCGCTAATCAATACCACGATTGAGTTTCGTGTATACTCTATTATACGTAAGTGCTGCACTGATAGTAAGTGCAATTACTAAAGGATTATATGAAAAAAGTAAATCTCACTACCTTCAAATAATCTGGAAATGTATCTTCCCTTATAGGCATTTCATTTTGTTTGCTTACTCTGCGATACGTCAGAATGTAAGCTAGTGAATTTTGAGATAAATCATTGCTTCCAAACGTCATTTTAACCATATCCCACGTGACCTAGCAAAACAATAAAATTATACATTACTTGTATTCCTAAAAAATTAATCTAATGTTATTCGATGCATTTAATTACCACAGTCACTTTATCATCATTAAAACGAATCCATATATTGTTATAAAAATCAAATATGTACGTATAATAATGTCCGCTTTTCAGATCTTTTCCAACGTGTACTATAACTGATATCAATTTATAGGTACACGAATCATCTGCATCTAAAATAAAATCATGCTATCAAGAACGCTATAGACAATTCATGAATTACTTGCTTTACTAGCTCATGTATCACAGGCACAGATAAAAATTTAATCATGCTCGTAAGAAAATTTCACGTTTTTTATTTATTTTTCTCTGCAATGTGACATACCAAAGGCATAGTGTAACATAGAATTTTATGTAAATTACTTTTACAAACCTTTATTATCTTCATTGTTTTTGTCAGACTCCTGATTTTGTCCACTATAAGACGTATGAATTAAATGATCCAAACAAATTTCGTCAGAAAAAGAAACACTGAAATACATTGACGGAGTACAAATATTGCAATTTGATCTACTACGTTGATCACTTCGTAATTATGTAGGATTGCACTATATTACATAACGTACCGGTGGCGCAACTTCTTAAAATTGTTTTCATTAAAATCGAATCGCTTCAGTTGTAAAGTAAGAATATAGGGTAATTTTTGAAAGGTTGTTTGCTTAAGCATATAACCCCATTTTCTGCAGCCATCACATTCGAAGAGTCCTGACAAAATGTCTGGTTTGCAAAACTCCAAGAAGGCTTCTTCCTATTGTAACATGTACATAAAGGTAATTTTTAATCCAACAAAAGTCCAACGTTCGATTGATATTCATTTTTCTTTTAAGTGAGTTTGATATACATCATTAATATATATCGTATCTTTGATGTTTTGAACGGAAAAGTTAAATAATTGTTTAATAATAATTATTACTATTCAGAACGAATAGACCCCGCACAAACCCAATGAGACAGTAGTTTCCAATGAAATTTTCTGAGAATGTAATATGTTGTGGTTTTAGATGTCCTGATCAAAAGTGTTCATGCGCGCAAAACTTGAAAATGGACCGATTTTGAGAACATAATTGTTAAAGACTCCGTTTTGTGGAGCGATTAGTTTGACAGGCGCCGCAGTAGAATAACCATGTACCATGTACGCCATACAGAACTGTACTTACTAATGACGTGCGTTTACACTATACATCTGATAACAGCAACCAATAAACCACTTTTAATCGTACTTTCCTGAACGAAAGTGCCTCACTCTAACATGTAACTGTGCATAAACCGCCATCTCCAGGTCTAGAACGCGCTGCAGCTGTATGGACGATGCTCTCTTTTAAATAATCAAGCAGCATTATTTTATTTTTTTTATTTAGATACAAATACTATTAAATACAAACTTCAACTTCAAATCCTCCAGGAAAATCAGCTCCAAGGCGATGACTCAGAGTGTATATCAAAATTCGAGAATCGCTATTAGGATCCATAGAAGATCCACAAAAGATCAAAGTACTTCTTTGTGATCGTAAAAAGTTAGGAGTACTTCTCGACGATCGAGAAAGGCTCGGAGCAGATCTCGACCATCGAGAGTAGCTAAGAGTACTTTTCGACGATCGAAAATGGGTCGGAGTAGTTTTCTACGATCGAAAAAAGCTCAGGGACACTTGTCGACGATTGATATACGTCGTAAACTCTAAGTACTTTTATACGATTAAGAAGCCCTCGGAGTATTTTTCGTTTGTCGAAAAGGCCTGCGATTTATTTTCGATCCTCGAAAATTACTCATTGGGAACCACTGTTCCATTGGGTTTGTGCGGGGTCCTTTTTTCGAGCTACAATGGATCCATTGTAAACTGCGCATGAATTTTTCTCTCGAAGTGGCAAATAAGTTCTCTTTTATTTTCCATGTCGAGTTAAATATTTTCTTGTTATGAGATCTATAGTCCCGAAGTTGAAAGCTGACATTGCTGACACAAGTAAAGAAAAATATGTAAAAGTCACATACCAAACTTTTCAGCAGAACCCCATGACTATCTTTTGTCGGTAGTTGCACATCCAAAAAAATTTCGACCTTATACTTTTTGTAATTACACTTCAAGCATTGTAAAATTTCCATGTAATGTCCTGAAAATGAAGTTTAAATTACACTTATTGTTGATTACTATGATAACATTTCAAAGACACCGTTTTAGAAGTGTAGGACGATTGCATGGTTTTTACGTGGAGTATTGCAGCTCAGAAAGTCTCGATTTAACTATCATCGTTCCAAATGTTTTATTAACATGACCATAATGTAAATAATTTCTATGAATAGCTACACAATAGTCTTCAAAAAAAAATGTAATCAAATATTTTACTACCCTGGTAGCCAGGTCTTCGTAAGCTGCACACAATTTCTTATACAAAGTTTGTAACGTTTGGTGAATTGTACAAGAATTGCATGTGGTCTGCTTCTGCAGTCTTACACAAGTTTGACGTAAGATAAGTGCATCGGATACTTGCAAAAGACTTGCGTAAGACTAGCGTTAGGCTTAATGCGTTGGAAACTTACACCGAGAGAAGGTTTCGTTTAAAAATCTAACGAACAAAATACATACACCTACAGATGGCGTGCCGTCCTAGTGTTCACTGATCAGATTTTGCGTGAATGCTCTGCGCACTTTACAGAGTTTATTTAGATTTTGGGTAAACGCATTTGACGGGCATGCAGTTGCCCAATGCATGCACGAAAAATCTCAGTGAACGCTACATATTCACTGCGATTCACAAGGACAACACGCCATCTGTAGGTGTACGTATTTTGATCGTTAGATTTTTTAAGGTAGACAATCCGTCGTCACTAACAAATCAAACTTTTCTTGAATTTGAAATATGTTATACATTAGAATTTTTCATGTTACTAAAACTTTTGAAAGTTAGGGTATCGGGACTAGTTTTTAAGATAATTTAGTTCAAAGTATCGTCTTTTAACATAGGTTGTAATGGGATACACCAATAACAGCTTTAAAGACATACGTAACAAATCAAACTATTTATATACAAAATACTATACGAATCTTCAAAATTTCCGCTTTATTCTAGTTCTTCCAAATTATGGTGTGACGGCACTAAATAAAGAACAGTTTATTGATTAATATTCTTCCCATTACAAAAGCATACAGCCACGGATTTTCTACCTTAAGGAACTTCTCTCGGTGTGTACAAGACTTGCGTAAAACTTATGTTTGATCGACTGCGAAAGATAAAATATCCTAATGCACGCGCACTTGCAGCACTTATAGTCAGACGATTGCGTCAGGAAATTACCTACTAATCAAGTAAAACTGATATTTGGTCGAGTGCGAAAGATGAAGTATTATAATCTATACTCGACCGAACGTAAGTTTTACGCAAGTCTTATGCAAGTTTTTGATGTACTCGACTTACATTGGAATTGCGTAAGGTTGCGGAAAGACCATATGATAGTCTTACGAACTGCCAGTGGGTATAAGCCTGTGCTGCCAGGGATTACAAGATATAATACTGCGACCGCTTCTCGCCGTTGTAAATAAATGTTTTTTATAATAACATATGGCCCCGTTCTTTAATTAATTGAATGTTCATTTTTCGTTGGACGAGATTCTCATTTCTTCGACAGTAAAATTGATTTTGGGGATAAGATTTCTTTTAACAGTTTCAAACAATCACGCGGTTATATTAAACAAAGTATCAAAAGGGATTAAAAATTCCATTATGATGTTTGATTTGAAGTAATTTTAAAACACTACCAAATACTTCTGAGAAGCTATTATTATCTACAATTTAGAATTGCAATAAAAATTCTATGTTAATTTCTAAAATTTAGATTATGTTAAATTTGGCCGCGATTAAATCTTTCACTACGTTGTTAAAGATACATTAAAATTTGAACAAAAGTATAAACTTTAACTATCCTGAAATGCAATTAAATTACTATTATAGAACACTGAATTTCCGCGTGTGGTTAAATGCTGCTCAATTGAACAGCTGGGACTCAATCAATTACCTTTGTAAAGGGTAGTAACATCATTTTCATTACTCCCCTCGTCATGCATTGCATTTAAAACTGCTAAATAAAACTGCTGAATGTCTTCTTGACAATTGCTATTCCAACCCATAATTTTTGTAAACGTATCTGTCGGCGTTAAAGGTGTTTGTTGTGTCTACATAAATGTATTTTAATTTGTAAAATTTTTTTCATTTGCTACCAATAAAATACTTTTTTTTTACTTGACTTGTTACCTGGAGATGTAAAAAAATGTTTTGCATTTCTTGAAATAAGGAAACGTTGCCATCGCTGTCTGACATAAAATTAAAACCATAAATGAAATTTCGTAATTCTGGTGTCCAATACATCGTTTGGATTAAACTATTAACGTAACATCTGTTCGAAAAATTTTTGATGCCCACGAAATCTACAAGTACAACAAACGTATGTATTGTAAAAAGCTTTTTTTTTATCTAAAGAATAAACATATTAATATACATATGGAGCATTCCACGTCAAACTGTAAAGTAAAGTGGTTAGCGTCAGTGGCGCTTCGAAAAATGTTGATTTTCGCTCTAACGCTAGTTTTTCGAATTTCGTAGCCAACAGAGAAAGAATAATAAAAATAAAATGGGTATGTAACATTGTATATTTTTTCATGCTGAATCGATAACAATTATTTATGAAATATTCGTAGGTTGTTTCACCCCTGATTGTGGGGTGGGAAAGATGACAAAAAATTTTTCAGATACGTTTGACCAATAATATTTTCTTTTTTTTTTTTAAAATACGGATTTCTTTTCCTTTATTCCAAAACATTTTTTTTCATAATATGCCGAATACAAATTTAGGCGTTAGATGGCGGTTAAGATGAAAATAAATGTAATTTTCACCTCCAACGCCTACATTTTCATGTGGCCTATCATGAACAAAAATTTTGTTGCAAGAGGGAAAAACGTCCGTCTTAAAAAAAAAACAAAGAAAAAATTTTCCGTCTAACGTATCTAAATAAACATTTTCAACTTCTAACCTCAAAATTAAGGGTTAAACTACCTCAAAATATTCTGAAAATATTTTTAATCGATTCAGCGTGAAAAAATACATAAAAATATGTAATTGTTTTATTATTATTTTCTTTCGTCTATTGTCTAAATAATTCGGAAACGTGTATTTAACGTTATATTCACCTTTAGCGCTATCTAGTGCCTGAATTTGCATCCAGCCCATTATGTGAAAAAATTTTTTCGACAAACAATCTGTCAAAAAAAATGAAGAAAAAGTTGTTAGTGTAACGTGTCAAAAAAAACTTTTTAACTTTCTAACCTCAAAATTAGTGGTCAAACTACCTCCAAATATTTCGGAAATATTTTTTCCTAATTCGGGCGTTTTTGAGAGGCTGGTGTGCCCTCAGTAGGAAAAATAGGATTCGCCACTCATGTGCATCCGACCAGGGGGGTCCCAACGGTCCCTCGGGTGTTGCTTCGCAAGCGCCCTCGGGCCCAGGGACCGCCCTGGAGAGATGCACATTTGTGACGAAAACTACTATTAATTGATGTATTGTGGAAAAATACACAAATTCACACACTTTTTTTCCCTACAATAATTCGAAAAACGTTACTGCGAAATTCTTCATTTTTTGAATCGCCACTGACGCTAGCCACGGCCTGTAAGGGGCTACAATTGTAGGTGATGTCTACATACCGACGTCGACGTCTATTCCCATGGAGTACTATCAATTCCTATAGATTTCGTCGGAAAATTGTTTTCGATCGCATGGTGTAACGTGGAATGCCTTATGTATATGTTGAACTCTCCGGAAAATGTGCACTTTGACGTTATCATGTGGTTATCATTATATTGTATGACATACCGTTGTTTTGACCTTCCCCATACGTTTTTGGACCCGGGACATCCGTTTGTTTTACAATGGAAAAAGTTACAGGCGAAAAAATGATGATAAAAAAGAGGTGAATTTTTATTTTTTCAAGTAAAAATAAGGTTCACTATCTTTACTATGAGATAGCTGAGAATCATGGTAAATAGGTATACTACCGAAAACTTTTCAAAAGTACTCTAGAAAATCATGAATTTTAATCAATATCAAGACTAACTTATTTATTTTAGAAATCCAACTTCAGTTGCTCATAACTTTAGACCCCGGCAACGGTTTCAACCCTACCTTAGCTTAAATTGAAGCTATTTTTAAGCACTGTCTTTCACTTTTGATTGAATGCTCTACTATGATTCTGAGCTATGATACAGTCAAAATATTTTTTTCTTGCAACAAGCGAATTTTTTTTTTTTTTTTTTTCATAATCTTTTTTTCGGTTGTAACTTTTTCCAGTGTGAAAAAATTCGTATTGCGCGGACCAAAGGGTATAGAGAAGGTCTAAATAAAAACATCTGTATCTCACACAGTAAAATTTTTTTTATCTGGGAAGAATTCCATCGACAACAGCACTATGACGCCAAAGTGCAGATTTTTCGGAGAATTCAACAAACGTATATCGATAGTGCCTACGAAAACAATTGCCGGTATAATAATGCGAGGAAAAAAATTGCATTCTAAAAATTTTGCGGAGAAGAGAAGTTAGTTACTAAAAAGTACGGAGAAAACTATTTCGGCTATTAAAGGGTGGATTAAAAAATTACTTCTTTCAATTGTGCGGGAAAAAAAATGAGTACCTCAAAATGTTCGTCGAAAAAATTTTGTTACCACCAAGTGCGTCAAAAACTAAGTGTTACAGCTATAAAAGATCAGAGAAAGAAATTACATGTTCAAAATTCGTGGCCAAAAAAATTATCTACTAAAAAATGCGGCGAAAACTATTACACCGATAAAATCGCAGCGAAAAAAATTACATAATCAGAATAAGCTTAAAAAAGTTACCTCTCAAAATGTGCGACGAAAAATAGTATATTTTCTACCTCGGGCCTTTTTGGAACCCTGGTACACCCTCGATAGGAAAAACAGCTTTCGTAACTCGATCATAAAGGCTTCTTTACGAACCTTGTTACGTCCATCGCGTACGGCTCGTGCCGTAAAACTCTCGGTTCGCTAATTGAAGCCTTTCCAATCTCGTACGAAATATAATAGATTTCATACTATGGGCAGAAAGTAAAAAATCACGCCCAAAGGGCGGGGTTTTTGTATCTTTGTGCCCGAGGTGTGAACGCTTTTTTTCTTTCCGGGGGGCAAAGTCGAACTTTGCGCCCGTGGGTACACTTTGGGCCCGCTAACTACTGAGGGACTGTTGGAACCACCCTAGTCGGATGCACATGAGCGGCGCATCCTATTTTTCCTACCGAGGGTGTACCAGGGGTCCAAAAAGACCCGAGGTAGGAAAAATCTGTTTTCTAACTCTGGCACTTTTGCAACCCTGGTACACCCTCATTTTTTTCGCTGCACATTGTAAAGGTGTAATTTGTATCGCCGCACGTTTTCAGGAACCCCTTTTTTTGCGGTATATATTTTTGGCGTCATTTTTTTCGTTGCGACTTTTATCTGTAATTGTTTTCGTAGGCACCATTATGTATATATATTTAAAAAATGATCAATGTGGAATCTTACACATTGTTGTATACTGATGGTTAGTCGTTGCAGAAATGAAGACCAAGCATCATAAGCTAAAAACAAAAGGAATAAAAATTAGAGTATTCAAGCTTGTATATTTATTAATTATGTGCCTAATGTGATTTTAAGGGCTCTTAAGGATTTTCTAAGACTTTTAGCGCTGTAGAGTTTGTCGCGCAACACGTCCGATTAAATTTGTTCCCGGTCTCGTTTTGGGCCAGCGACGTTGAACAGCATTGAGTTGCGTCAACTAACAGTGAGTAAAAAACAAGTGTTCTGGATCAGTTTTTCGGTCAGTTGCAGTTATATTTGCTGTTGCCCACAATTCGCTGAGACGATACCTGCAGTTGATTTCGTAACAGCAGTTTACCTCAACTGACCGAAAAACTGATCGAGAACACTTATTCTTTACTCGCCATGTGTCGATGCAACAAAACGCTGTTAAACGCCGTTGACCCAAAATGACATTCCGAACAATAGAGTGTTGCGTAAAATGAAATACTTTTAGTATATGACCGTATTTTTGGATTAAGTTAACGTTAACAAGGTTGAAATGTGATGGTAGCCAGAGTTGGCCATGGCCTGGGTACCGTTTCAAAGACTGACTGTGGCCGAGCACTCTGATCAGGCAGACCGACTTCAATTTCCAATCGGGAGGGTGATCAGAACTGCCCGAGTATTTCGTAAACATACGGTCACTCACGACAGGTAAACTACGATCACTTAATAATATGTCCCCATGCGAAATTGATGTCAACTTACATGTATAATTGACAACGTTTATGCAAATCTCTTTACCTTCCAGTATTTTCAAAAACGCGCGCACAAAATATAACAGAACAAGATATGCTCATCACCGTTTGAGAATTTTTCAAGGTAAACAACTTTTGCAAATAGAGACGTAGGTACAGATCGCAATAAAAGATTTGCGGATTAGCACTCACCGAAATTTGACACTTTCCTCCTTTGTCTCGTTCTTCCACTATGACTGTATGTTTTTCACCAATGACAAATGAATCACGATCAAAAATATCTTCTGCCAATGGCAAAAAGAATTGATGACAATAATCACTGCACTCCTATCACACGATTAAACAATTTTTTACTCACAATACGTACTGAATTCTCCGTCATGTGATTCTTATTGATATTTCCCCAAAAGAAAAGTAAAGAAATGCTTAAACTGTACAGTGATAGCAAATTGTAGTTGCGTTCGATTGAATTTGAATTTCTGACTGGGATGCAGAACGCTCGTCTGAGGGCTGTTGACGGAAGAACACAAACAAAGAACCGAAATGAAACACTGATATTGAATACTGAAGTTTTATGAAGAAATTGTAACGCATAAACTACAAAATAATTGTATCTGTCCTGTCGTCGTTATGTATTTAAAACACTTTACTTTCGTTGAATCAGGCTTATAGTTACGCTTACACCAGTCTGGTCTTTCTAATATATTCTGACAAAACAAGGATGTTGCACCTCGCGATCATCCGCGCTTTGTTCCAGCAGCTGATACGTATAGCAGACAGTAAGGCGAGCATTGCAGATTTGAGTGCCGCAACGACGCAACAGTGCCAGTATCTCATGTAACTTGTGTCACTGTTTTACCATGATTAGTTTGATACACATTCTGAAGTTTTCTTTCTTTGAAGGAATGTAATAGGTAAGTATTTTCTTCTTAAATTTATGTTAATACAAAGGAATAGTGGAAATGATTGAAACAAAGAAATGTGTGTAGAGATGTGCAATAATAATAATGATAATACTGTGGTACACAATAGTTTCGTGTGTGTGTATAAATTATTTTGGTCGCGGGTTTTGTAAAAAAAAGAAAAGGATAAATATATGCGTACCTGATTATGGTGTGTAGAGTCTTTTTTTTTCTGGTCGTGCATTATAGTACATCTGATAAAAATAGACCATATATAAGTGCGTTATTTATACTAAATTTTTGAGAAGTCGTCGTTTTCAAGAGCAGTATAATTGTACGTAAGGTGTATATATATATAGGTATACCCACGATCGCAAAGTCTCCTTATGACAGACCGAGACAAAAATTAAGCCAATGTAAAGCAAATAAAAACTTCAAAAATAGAACGCGCTTCATAAAAAGTAGAATTTCCCTAATCTGGTCATTTTTTTACCTTCGGTTTTGCAAAATAATGTTCAATAATTGTGCACACCGAAGCATGGTACGCACGAAGGACCCTCGAGTCCTATCTCGCAAAACACTCTGGCCCTGTCCTTGTCCGGTGAAGATGCTGCAGCACTACCGAAAAGTACTGCTGCACTGCAACTATGATTTTATTAGTGGAAAAGTACTAGATATGATTTGTTGATAAAAATTGTCTGTATGTCAATTAAAATTATTTAATTTGTATATTTGAATTAGTTTCCAATCTTTCGCGCAACTAAGCATTTGAGTCCAATGGCGTAATGAATTGGTATTTCGTTATAAAATAATAATTAAATCATATATTGACTTACCTCAATTTAAAAGAATTCATTCGATGACGGTTTTCTGACACTTTTGACCTCACCTTGGAAACGCACCCTGGAATTGTGGTTTTACTCATTCATACGTTTTATAAATTAATAAATAGGTGCGTAATTGTCTTTACTCGTTTATAATTCACAATTTATTACGCGCTTACACATTTATACCGTATACAATGTGATGATTCAAGAACATTCATGAATTTTTTGCAGTTAAGGGCCCTAAACAAGTCCTCCTTTGGGAGAAAAAACGTTTCATTCCTGTGTTTTGTTTACTCCGTTGATAATTTTGCAATAAATAATACATTCAGCAAAATGCGTCGATTTTTTCGATATTCTTAAGAATGAATTTACGCGTCACAGGTATTAAAATTCAAATCAAACTTAAAAGAGCGTTAAATTTTTATCTTCACAATTACTAGCTTAAATTATAGAAATTAACGAACAATATGTAGAAGGTATTGTGCCAAAAATAATGTACCATTGTAACTTCTTAAAAATAGGAAAAATATAGATGTGTATATGTACTATTTCTCACTGAAAGAGCGAATGCAATGTAAATGCAAATTCAATAATTTGACCTATTTTTCGGCGTAATATTGTATTATACATATCAGGAAATACAACGTCAACAAACATGATAGTACCTACAGCTTTACAGTAAATCCATGAAATTTGTACAACTAATATATTTAAATTTTTACAGATTTCAGTGATAAATTTTACCAGGATAATTTATTGATATCTCCCGGCTTTATTATAATTGTATTAGTGCATTATAATGGATAATAATTGTGTAAGCGAGGAACAAGCTCAAGATGCAGATGATCCAGCAAGCGATAGTGACGCCGATTTAGAAATATGCAGTGGGCCCGCCCAACGCAATACGAATGTGAGGACATTTTAATTTAAATACATACCTTTAAAACCAATATATATTATATACAAATATTGAAAATTGCAGAAATTTAGTGCCATGAAAACTGGTAAAACTGAACGAACGAGTACACAACGTAAATGGAGAAAAGAGTGGCTAGCAGTGGTAGGATTTCAGCATTGGCTGATATTAGATGTTTTGGATTTATTTCACGTCCGCTGCAGTGTCTGCGATGATGATAAACTAATGAAGAGTAGATTTACCATTTTAAAGAACCACGCTTTATCCACTAAACATAAGAAAAAATGCGAAGAGAAAGGTATCGTACAGTCGAACGATTTTGAGGTGCCAAAACTATGTGAAGCTGCTGTAAAAGAAGCAGTGGCTGAATTGAAATTTTCAGCTATGCACGCAAATTTCAACATCGCTTATCGGAATGTACACGGTATAAAAAAATCATTAGAGCATATCCAGCAGACCGGATATTGGGACAGTATGCGCATCTCCGAGACAAAAGCAAAAGCTATTGTCGTGTATGTCATCAGCGCGGCGGCTAAGCTGGAACTTGCCACCGTGTTAACGACTAATTTTTTCAGCATGTGTATTGACGAATCAACATCGTACAGAAAAGACAAGTGCTTGGTGATTCTAGTAAAGTTTTTCAACGCAGAAACAGAAGTAGTTGAAACTGTTCTGTGGGAGTACGCTTCTATTTTTGTTCGAGAGGAGGAAGCCAAAGCAGGATCGGAACGTCTATTTGAAGTAATAAGAAATTCATTCGAAAAGTTCAAAATTCCCCTTTCAAATATCATCTCATGTTGTACGGATGGATGTCAAACGATGATTGGTGTCGTTAGTGGCTTGAAAGCCCGGTTAGAGGAGGAGATTTCTGGTATTCTCTGGGTCCGTTGTCCAGCGCACGTTACCGATCTATGTGCCAAGTACTCTAGAAAGGTACTACCACAGAAAGTTATCGACTTGATCAAAAATTTTCATTCTATGTTTCAAAGCGCTAACAGAGCACAAGAATTTGAAAATTTACAGATTCATATGGATATTCCGACACATAAGATAAGTCGTTGGTGCGAAACACGCTGGCTCTCAATGGAAGAATGTGTAAACAGAGCCCTCGAGCAATGGTCGGTTTTGTTGGAGTTTTCGAGACAGCTCGCCAAAAAAAAGGATACTACAGGCATTAAAGTTTTGGAAGTTATGATAGAAAATGACACTAAATGCTATTTTTTACTACTACAGCATTTATTTGGCGAATTAAATAGGCTCAATAAGTTCCTGCAGCGTCAAGATGTAGTGATACCGATGGTGCAGACCGAGATCGAGAAAACGTACAAAGCTATAGTTTCTTCTTTCATGGACCACGAATACGTTATGGCTACAGCTGCATCAGATATTGACGTATTGAATTCGTCAAAGTATTTAACTTATATAGACTTTCAATTGGGTGATGCATTAAGAACAGAAGCTATAGAGCATGGTAGCAAAATGCAAAGTTTTTTCGAACATGCATTCAACTTTGCTCTACTAATGGCACTCGAAATGGAAAAACGATTTGAAAATTTTCAAATTGAAATTTTTTTAATATTTCAGTGCTTGTATCCAAAAAATGCCTTGTGCCCACTCTTCCATTCAAACAATCAACATCTTTTTGATATATTTTTAAAGCGCTTTGGAAAATTGATTGACGATAAAGAAGTTGCTGAGAAAATTAAATCACAGTGGAATACATTGCAGTATTTGAAGTTTGACCGTCATTTTGAAATACCTATAACGGAATTCTGGAGTCAAATTACAAAATTAGCTGACCAAGAAGATCACTACGTTTTTAAAGAACTGGGAAATTTCGCTTTAAAGACATTAGTTGTACCACATGCCAACTCGGACCCAGAAAGATTCCTCAGCGACGTCAGTGGCCTTCGAACCAAAAGCCGGAATTGCTTACAAACAGAAACGATCGACGGAACTTTACGCACACGCCAAATCTGTCGCAAGTTTGAGGAAGGTGGTTTCGAGCCCACATCAAAAATGATTGAACTTTGTTTGGATCGCAAATACTATAAGAAAAAGTATGCTAAGATCTCAGTGATATAAGAGAAATTTCACAATGCTGTACGTAAATAATTTAAGTAATCTTTTAATAATACCTTTATGATCGCAATTTTTTATTCAAATAAATGCATTTTTTTCTGCTACTTTGATGGCATGTATATAATTAGTTTTTAGTCATGAGACGCTTTTGAGTTAAATATTAGTCATGAGACGCTTTTGTGTTAAATATTTGTGGTTATTATGAAATGTATATAGAATACATTGTAGATTGCAAGGCAGATTGATTTCCATTTTTTTACATTCCTTACAAATACGTTATAACTCCTATGCCACGTCCTAAAGTAAAAAAACGTAGCCTTATAAAAAAGACAAAAAAATCCGGTGCATTTCTTCGTACACCTT
>JAPYYV010005749.1:0-15042 GCA_030522625.1 Copidosoma aretas | reverse complement strand
GAATTGGAAAGTAATACATAGTTTTTATATGCTATTCGATGCATACCAACTGTTCAAAATAGTATAATAACGTTGAAAATCATCTAATTTAGTTATTTTGAGATCATTTTCATTAACAGTATGATCCTTTTTTATAAAAACTTGTTTTTCTCTCATAATGGTGTTGAAAGATACCCTCGCATACCTTCAGAATGCCAGCTTTGACCACGAGCGGAGGGCGCTGCGGTCATTCTCGGAGCGAATATCAATCCAAACAAATCGATTTTTTCATCGTGAGTGGAATCAAATTTTTGACAATTTATCACAATCTAGTAACAATAGGAATCTAAAATTTTTCGCGTTAATCGCGAATATCATGAAATTAATTTCAAACTATTATTAGTTTTTCGTCCAGTTGGCGATGAATAGTATCTTTGAAGTAATTTAATTTTTTTTTGTGTAAATTTCTGTATGTAATATTTGATAATAAGTAAATCAGTTATTATAGTAAAAGTGTACAAATGACGTTAAGACAGTTGCACTTTTTGTACACAATTAGTTGACCATGTAACCAATGCGTTTGTAGCATGGTGGATAAGCTTTTGTCCCGTACCGAGAAGAGCGCCGGTTCGATTCTTGGTGGTAACTGTTTTTTTTTTTTTTTATCGCCAGATTTTGCTGAGAAAATCTGTCATGCCGCCGTCACTGCAGTTGAAAAATTTTCATTCTGGTCCCCATAATGGGAAAGCCAAAACGCGCCATGAAAAGCTCCGCTTAAAAAAAAAAAAAAAAAAAAAAAAATTCGCTGCGCGACTTTGTTACGCCAGCACACACGTCCAAAGTCCCTCGGTGCAGCCGTTATTCTTACATCGCATTTTTTATATTTCTAATATCCAAGAGCAGTGAGTTGCAAGTAGAGCCTAATTAAATAAATTTACCTCTTAGCGCTGCGAATGACCAAGTTCTCTCGCTTGCTTGTCGCTTACCAGCCAACAACACGTGCAAACCGGCTATTTTTCAAAAATAAAAAATTAAAGTTCGCGAGTCCGTTGCTTGGCATGTTGCAGTGAAAAACATTGCTCGGCGCGTCAAGAGATTAAAAGAAAGATAAAAGGCACCGGGACGGAAGAATCGCTCGCTCGACGTGCGTTCTCGGAAAGCCGCGGCAGACGAGGCGGAAGAGGAGCACACGGCCGGAGATGCGAGAATTGCGAGCTGTGTGCTGCGCAAGAACCATTCCAATAATACGGCACGTCTCGCAGGCCTATAGGCCCGGCAGGTATAGGTCCAGTGCACGTCATGCGTACTTATAACGCGACCTCGGCCTGCCATCAGGCCGGCCGCACCGCTCGGGCCCGAGAACGCTTAATTGCCTAAATACAGGGATGAGAGGATGAGAGCTTCCTCGCGGTACCTACGCTCTCTCGCCCGGCTGTTCATCTTATGCTAAGAAAATATTATGTGTAGCGCCGACGGTGGAGTATACGCGGGCAGCATTACAATTGCCCGATCATTTTCCTTCCTCGGCGTGGTGCGCTGCAGCTCGGTGCCTCGCTCGACTGCTTCATTAGCTCGATTACCATGCCGATCGCAGTGCTGGCTGTTAGAGTTTCCCTGACGTTGCCGCGTAATTAGACAATCAGCGTGCCGCGGAAAAAGACCTCAGCTCGACTAGTGTGCAATTATCTGCTGGTATTGTGCAACGTTGCGGGCGGCAATATAGTTCTTGATCGCATACGCGCGGTTGGCTTTAAAAGAGGGTCTTGAATACATTTTTTTTTTAACAAAAACTTTTGGATGGGCTTCCTGCAAATAGATTGTTGTATCAGGAAAATAATGAAAAGACGTGTAAAAAATGAGTTGATCTTCAAATGACGTACTCAGTATTCTATAAGTTCAACTGTAAATCAAGTAGTAGCGTCTCGACGCGCGACGGCTCGAGGGAAGAGAAAAAGGAAAAATACTGAGACGAAATTTCTTTTGTGCAGCTCTCATCCGCAGCGTGCTTGGCGACCCTTTGTAGCTCGGGAACTGCTAAGGTCAGTCTATTTATGCTGCCCCTAGTTGGGAGGCTTCGCTTCATGATCTTTGTGGCGGTCTTCTGTCTGCTGATAACTGCGCTGCTTCTCTTTCTGGACATCTCGCACGTCGTTTACTTCTTTCCCTTTAATTGGACACGACTGGTAAGATACTATACATGGGTGGGTACGTATAATACCAAGAGTATAATGCATTTATGTGTAGCTGTATAATGCATTTATAATACGCACGCCTCAATTATACAGTATAATACATTATTAGATCGAAAGAATCCGGCCAATTCGTACAACACATTTCGCAATCATTCGTCGTTCATCGTGTCATGTCGATCCTGGATTCATACATTTAACATACATATATGGGTCGTATCACGAAAAATAGAAAAACGATATAAAAAGTTAACACATAGGCTCCATGTGTAAAAAGTTTTTTCGACTTTATCTCCAAAACATACTTCAAAATTATTTGTTTACACTTTATAAAAAAACTTCTGACTCAAAATAATTTATGTGATCTTTTAATAGCGGCTTTATGAAATAATGGTTTTTGTGAAAATAGCTATGAATGGAAATTAAATCACATGCACAATTATTTGTTACGTCAGTAGTCGGTAGTAATCAAGAGTTTTAGGATTCATATTAAACTATTGTATTTATATCTTTAAATATAATTGAAAATTTTTAATATCTGCCATTAAACAGTAAAAGTGTTTGAACACATTAAACAACAAATTTAAATACAATTTTTAAAATTATGTATCTTGTTACAACGCGCAAACAAACACATTTTTCAATGTAATTATGCTAGAAGACCGCTGCCAGCGTCTCGTTGAAAAGTACTTTATGTTTACGCCTTGTAACAGCTGCGTTAGGGTCGGTTTATGCAGGGGCGGCCAAGCACTACCTTTATGGGTAGGGAGTCTATATTATGCATAGAGGCACGCGCGCGCGCATGTAATATACATACTATGTTCACTGCCATTGATGTAGTATACATTTATAGACTTTTGATACCAGTTACCATCATATGTATACAATTTTATGATTGTTTTTGAATGATTGAACAAAAGCGAGATTTTTTGTCACATTTATTTAATCAAGTATGTTTATTTTCTCTCATAATTATTGTATAATAATTCATTATTATTATCATCTAAATCTAAGTATTTAGCTTCTTCTTCGTAAACATTTGTAATTCGCTGTGTGCAAGTCCGTGGAGGGGTGGGCTGGCGCCGCTTGTCATTTTAACACGCAGTCTTATGGAAAAGTACGGCAAATCCGCCAGCGGCGTCCGCTTCAACTAATTTTGTTCCATAAGATTCAACATAGGAAGTCCGGCAAAATGGGGGTAGCACCGAACTTGCACACAGCGCATTGTCGATCTTAACCATATCAATAGTTATCTCAACGCAGAAGAAGAAATTTCACAAGTACATGATGATCCATTGACAGTAATGAGCTTTCTCTCGCTCTTTGCAAAAGTCTCAATTCATGAAAATTTAGATAGATTAGTGGCGCTAGTGCTATGGGGCCGATCCCAAAGACGTTACGCACATACAATAAATAATGTCTTTTGTTCGGCCGAGACTGTATACTCGGGTTTACCGACGTTCACGCTTATTTAATGCATGCAATTTTTGGGTGTTGATTTCCCCACCAATATCAGAAGTTTGTGTGCGCTTTTCCTTCAATCCCTATACGTGCTCCGCCCCCCTGGGTTTATGTTTCTGAATTTTTTTTTTTCCTATTTAGTATACTATATATTACTGAGTATTGCAATAAATTATGTATAAAATAATTTTTATTGGTACGCTTATAATACAGTACATTTCATGTATCATACTTATATTATACACGTACACTGTTAGAAATTTCAGTAACGATTTTAATAAAGTTTTGTGTGAAGTTTATTTCCAACCCCAGTTTAATACGATCTTAATACAAGTAATTAAAATTCATAATATGTTGAAATTTAAGAAAATGCTATAAAAAGTTTTTAATGAGCTTGTATGAATAATTCAAATAGATATTATATTTAATACACCTTATAGATATTATTCTCATACAAATTATGAAACTTCAGAATTCTTTTTTTTTAGTTTTAAATGTATATGAAAGTTCAATCACATGTTGAATTTTTAATATTTCCATCCATCATGAAAATTTATTATTGATGTATATATATATTCTGGTATATTAGACAATGGTTGTCAGTCTATTTGGTTCGCGTAGCGTATAATTTTCTAGTTTATTCAATTTGATACATTTTATATCTGTGAATGTTCAAAACTATGAAACAATTAGATTAAAAGCAAAAAGTGACTCATAGATTAAAGCAAGTTTTACCAACCATCGAGGAGGAGATATCTCATCTGATAATTTTGGCTGACGGCCTTATACTTATATTCTTGAATCGCAAAGACTCCATCAGAAAGATGAAATTATGACCATGGCCCCCAAGCGGTTTTAAAGATAATTTATTTTAGGTATAACCTACACTGTTAGATATGCCTAAATGCCACTGTTCATATGACTAAAAAAACAGCTGAAAATGCAACTAAACATTTAGCTGTATCATGTGTTTTTTTAGCTGTATTTGTGTTTTTTTAGCTAATGTTTACAGCTGGTTTTTTTTTAGCTAAAAATTCAGCTGTGAATCGAGGTATGTGCTCCTGTATTTTTAGCTATTATTTTCAGCTATAAAATTTTTTTTTTTAATTTGTCATAAAAAAACATATTTGGGATCCGTACAGTTGATGTACACAAAGATCTTTTCACATCTCTGCATTTTTACAAGTTTTTTGTTAAATATATGAAAAATAATTTGAGGTTAACTTCCATAATAACGTATGTTGAAGAGCTCAACTTCAGCATTGATTTATTTAAAACATGACCAATATAAAATACTGAAAATATTTAAGGTGATTCATAACACTTTATAGAACGAATTCTCAAAGTATTATATTGATCTCTGCATTTTCATATAACTCCCGATCATCCTTAATGTACCGTTCATTAAAATTACTAAATGTGTTTGAAGTAGTTTCGTGTAGTTTTTTGTGTGTACTTTACCAATTACTTGAGCATTTTGGTTTGAAATTTTTACCGAATTTAAAATTCAATGTAAAAATATGGTTGAAATTTCAAAAGAATTTTTGAGTGTTAAAAAATTTCCATTACTTTTAAATACGTTATTGAAATATAAATATTTTTTTTAATTTATGTTAAGTTTCAAAATTTTTTATATTTACTTAAAATGGAATTCCCAAATAATATTTCAAATACGTAACTTAATTGATACATAAAAAACTTCTGAATTGTGATTCCAAAACATTCTTAATTTAAAAAATGTTACTTAAATTTGAAATATAAGTTTTTAATTTGCTTATTGCATTACATGTAGGTAAATGCTTATTCAAGAAATTCGGTCGTTAAAAGTTGTAAAATTAATACCATTTCCAACAGAGTAGGCCAAGTATGATTTGTATTACTTTTAACAACTCTTTATTGATGTCTAATTTAGTAGCGCTTTTAAAATAATGTTTAAAAAAGCTCATTAAAAGTAAAAACAACTCTGTTTGAAATTTATCAATTATTATTAAATTTAATATGGTTTTACAATGATAAGTAAATTTTTATAAAATTTATTTAGTAACCGATTAAATAACCTTTTTTTAGGTACTTGTATTAAAATTAATAATATTTATTACAATGCATCAACCAACACCTGTTTTGACTGTAATATTGATAAAGTTCATTAAAAATAAACAAAATCATGTATTAAATGTATCAATCATTATTAAATTTAATAAATTTATATGAAATTTTTTTAATAACCTATTGAATACCTTTTTGTCAGCATCCAACGATACTTTAATTAACACTCGATTGACTAAAATATTAATATAGTTCATTAAAATCATGTAAAATTATGTATTTAATTTAAGAAACATTAAATTGAATACAGTTTGTGAAATTTACTACAAATGTTTATAAAACATTCTCAATATCCTGTTTTATTAAATTCTTTTAATACATTGTATTAAATACGTATTAAAATCAATGACATTTCTAACAGTGTATGTATAAATCAACTGATAAGAATTAGAAAAGATGCACAGTTCCCCTCATATTTCTTAAAAGTTTTATGATAAGAAATAAATTGCAAGGTAAAAAGAATTTTCGATGCCTTACACAGGTACAACACTTATTTATTTTTAAAGTAAGTTACATATCTGTCAGCAGCCTTACTCTGCTGTATGTATTCTTCAGAAACTGTAATGCAATATTGTGCATACGATAACAAGGTTTTGAAATTTATAATATCAAATTATGTTTATTGGTGTTTTCATTGTTTGCTTTTTGTGGACAAGTTTCTGTATTTATTGCATTGCATCGACTGCTCTCCAATATCGACTTTTTAAAAACTTTTTATGTTTCTTTTGATCTTTGCGTTATCGTATGAACTTCTTTTATTTTCAAGCATTTCTCGGAGGTTGCGGGTAAATGCTTTATTATCAGTTTGTATTCTTGGTGACAAATTTCTAGTTCAATCTCCTCACTTAAGAAATCTCTAGCTCCCAATAATAAATAGTCACATTGGATAATTAAATGCAGAAGTAAAAGATGATAGTTCAATGAATGTTTATGTGTTCAAAACTTTGTTTTCAGTTTAAATAGAGCAGTAGCAGCGAAGTCAGGAAGTTAAAAAAAAAATTTTTCTCCTAAAACCCTGTTGTCCTAAGAATTTATTGACATAAACTTTTTCAACGATAATTTGAACTAAAAATTGAGGAAAATATTAACTATTAACACCTCATCGCTTATAACTACTGATATAAACAGCGTTTTTCCCCATAATTACAATTTTCTACTCGCAAGATACAGCTTTAGTGATTGGATCTTGCATTTAAGGATTTTATTTAAGAAACGGCCATGCAAAAGGCAAACTAAAAAAACCGCTGCTGATTTATTGGCACAAAGCTTCCTCGTACATTGTTTTCCATATTATTTTTTTAATCATTCTATAATTTTACATCTACTTAATAAATATTTCTTTACTTTCGAACTTTTTTTATGTGGAAAGCCTACACAGGTGATTGCTAAACAGTTGACTACCTTAAAAAAAACAAAGTTTTTCAATTCAGTCACAAAAATGTATTCTTAGTCGTATTAACTGTTTTATTGACGATAATTTTCATAGCTTGATAAAAAATTTTTTGATTAAAATTAAATTCAACATTTTTTACTTCTTCGACACAACTGCTTGTATTACATTACTTTCTCAAGGCCTACAACAGGGATGCCTCTAATAAAATTGTATACAGTAATTAAATAGGTAACTTTACTAATGTTCGCAGCTTAATTTTTTTAAGAGACGCTATAAAAAAACTATATGTCTACCAATGTTTTGTAAAATTAATCCAAGACTTCCTTAAATACAAGAGATTATATCAATTTAAAAAAGTTGTTTTTAGTAAAAAAATAACGAGATAATTTATGGGAATAGGTTGTATTTTAAAATAAAGTTTCTTCACCCTTAATAAAATACGATTATTATCAAACTTGAAGTGAGAGCTTTACACCAGAACAATCATGAAAAACCGTTTTTCAAAAATCAAAAAATCGTTATAGCATCCTAAATAAGTACAAAACTTAAATTATTTTTTCAAGCAGCAGTAATGACGATAATAAAAATAAATTTTTTACCATGATGATTAAAATCTGTTAAAGAGTTCCAACAATATAAGTGATTAATACATCAATATTGTTCAACAAGATAGTCCGTTGATAAAAAAAAAAATAAAAAAACCTCTCAGAATAGATCAGAGTTAAAAGAGAGTTTTTTATATACTCTATAAAGTATAGTAATTAAAAAATTTAACTGCGAATCTCAGACCTTAATAGTCGCAAAAAAAACTGTTTTTCGTAAATCGAAAGATCAGTTTAAAAACCTTGATGGGGTACAAAACTGTATCTTTCTTT
This sequence comes from Copidosoma aretas, assembly GCA_030522625.1. Taxonomy (NCBI): domain Eukaryota; kingdom Metazoa; phylum Arthropoda; class Insecta; order Hymenoptera; family Encyrtidae; genus Copidosoma; species Copidosoma aretas. The sequence goes on along the minus strand of JAPYYV010005749.1, from coordinate 7,039 downwards.
TGGAGCTACTAAAAATTAAAGACACCAAACATTTCATGCTCTATAATACTAAAATCTGCTTTGATATCAAGCAGATTTAACCGATTTTTTAAAGAGAGCATTATTTCCTTAATCAAAATACCTAAATAAGGTATTAGAATGATTCAAGATGTAAAATAAAGCTATTTTCATGCTGTATAAAAGGCAATTAATTTATAAATTACAAGTATGCCATAAAACCAGAATAATTGCAAAAAACCGTTTTTCAAAAATAACAAAAATCGTTAAAACAACCTTAATAAGGTATAAAACTAAAATTTATGTTCTGTGCCGCGGAAATTTTAAGCCCTAGATCATTAATATCTTTTGACGGGTTCCTGAGATACGACTGATTAAACACACACACACACACACAAATACACACACAGAGACAGATAGACTGATATTTTCTGCAAATGTCATATTTTAATAGTCTACACCATGAAAAACATTTCTAATATGTTTTTACAAAAAATTTTTCTTCGACCGAAATAAAGCTTCCTATATATTAAGGAAGCAAAGAAGTTTGTAATAATCAGTTTACATAGACATGCCGAGTTTTTCCATTTTTAAATTTGTTTTGCAATATCGTGAATCCATAAGTAAATATTCCAAATCCAACCAATCTAACGACTTTTGTCGATGCATTCATAAAATCGCTACATTGCGCAAAACGTGCATCGGAGATAAATCGTTTCACTTTTTTACTGAAGATGGGTGAGTTCATTACTCTAAACGCGAGAACTAGCGTAAAACAAAAACTGCGTAGTAAAAAGGGAAAGAGAGCGTAACAACGTGACTTTCTCATGACCATTAAAAACGAATCGTGAATCGCGAGCTGCGCGACCAGAGGCATTCACATCTCTATTAGAGCCGATTTGAGCGTGCAGAGAAGAGAGCACCAGCATCAGTAGCATCAGCAACAGCTGTGGCCGGCAACAGCATTATGTTACGTTTCTGCTGATGCGGTTTCTCTCTTCTCTACATGCCGCTCTACGTGCAATATATATGTATATGTATACCAATAGTAGCCCGTTATATGGTTATAACAGAGGCAGCGTGACCGCGAACGGGCTCTTGAGCAAGCTACTTATATTTCTTTGGCGTTCTTGTCCACAGAATGCCTGGATCTTCACGAGCGTCGGGCTGTCGTACATGACGAGCAGTGCACTCCTCGGGCTCGCGGTTTTTGAGTACCACGGGGGTGGCTGGGTGCCCAAGCGGACGCGCTCCCAGCTGACGGCAACCGCTTTGCTCGGGCTCTCCTGCGCCCTTCTCTCCTTTGCACTCTCCTGGCTACACGGGTGCCACGGCTCAAGCTGCCACGCACCTGCAAGTGAGGATGATCCGACGAAGCAGCTTTACAAGCCCGTCGACAGCTCCTTCTCCGGGGTACGTTTTTGTCTCGTATACCTGATACAATTTCACCTTGCAGCCACAACCTGCTACTGTCAACTTTGATTTCCATATCGTTTACATTCATGAGTAAAAGAATCATGAATACTTACACCATACGGCGCCGAAAATAGGAACTTTCGTCCTGCTACGCGAAATAAAGATTTCTCCTCCCGGCGCAGGATTGGTGAAAAATCGTATTCAACCCACGGAGGAAATAAGCCAATAACCCAATAACCTAAATCACGAGCTTTTTAACCCGGTAACCCGAGGGGCATCAAGTAAATGGTATATAATTTAAATAAACTATTGAATAAATAACACCATAACCTAAATCCCAAGCATTCTAACCCAGTAACCCAGGGAACAGCGAGTTGATAATATAAAAATTAGACAAATTATTATAAAAATCTCAATACAACCTAAATCACAAGCTTTGTAACCTAGTAACCCGGGCGACAGCAAGTAATTGATGTGATAATTGATTAAATTATTAATGTAATACCAAAACAACCTAAATTCCAAGCTTATTAACCCAGTGACCCGGGGGACAGCAAGTTGATATTATAAAAATTAAATAAGTTGATATTAAAGTCACAACATAACTTAAATCCCAAGCTTCTTAAACTGGTTACCCGGGAGACATCGAGTAATTGATATAATAATTAGATAAAATAATAATTTAATAACAAAATAACCTTAATCACAAGCTTTTTAACCCAGTAACCCGGGAGACAGTGAGTAATTGATGTAATCATTTAATAATTTATTAATTTAATAACAAAATAACCTAAATCCTAAGCTTGTTAACCCAGTAATCCGAAGGACATGGAGTAATTAATGTAATGAATTAATAAACTAATAATTCAATAACAAAATAACCTAAATCACAAGCTTTTTAACCCAGTAACCCGGGGGACAGCGAGTAATCGATGGAATAATTTAACAAATTAAAAATTTACAAATAAAATAACCTAAATCCCAAGCTTTCTAACCCAGTAACCCAGGGAACAGCGAGTTGATGATATAAAAATTTTATAAATTATTATAAAAATGTCTATATAACCTAAATCACAAGCTTTGTAACCGAGTAACCCGGGGGACAGGAAGTAATTGATGTAATAATTTATTAAATTATTAATTTAATACCAAAACAACCTAAATTCCAAGCTTATCAACCCAGCGACCCGGGGGACAACGAGTTGATGATATAAAAATTAAATAAGTTGATATTAAAATCACAACATAACTTAAATCCCAAGTTTCTTAACCGAGTAACCCAGGGGACATCGATTAATTGATGTAAGAATTTCTTAAAACAATTATTTAATAACAAAATAACCTAAATCACAAGCTTTTTGACCCAGTAACCCTGGGAACAGCGAGTAATTCATGTAATAATTTATGAAATTAATAATTTAATAACAAAAGTACCTAAATCCTAAGCTTTTTAACCCAGTAACCCGAAGGACAGCGAGTAATTGATGTAATAAATTAATTTACTAATAATTCAATGACAAAATAACCTAAATCACAATCTTTTTAACCCACTAACCTGGGGGACCGCGAGTATTTGATGTAATAATTTAATAAATTATTAATTTAATAACCGAATAACCTAAATCCTAAGCTTTTAAACCAGTAACCCGGGGGACAGCGAGTTGATGATATAAAGATTGAATAAATTATTATAAAAATCACAACAGCACGTAAATCTTAAGCTTCTTAACCCGGTAACCCGGAGAACAGCATGTTAATAATACAACAAGTAAATAAATTATTCAGTAAACAGCAACATAACTTAAATTCCAAGCTTCTTAACCAATAAAACTAGTAAAATTTTGCATTAATGTCTTTGAGTTTAATTACAAATATCGTTTTTATGCACTGTATAAAGAAACGGTCCTGATTTTTTTAGTTCTCCTTATAAAGCCTGATCTGATCCAAAATAGTCCTATGTTTTATTCTACTTCCTTACCAAAGTTCATTTAAATCCGTTCACAAGTTGTAGCGTGATTGAGTAGCAAACATCCAAACATCGAAACACACAAACTATTGCATTTATAATATTAGTAGGATTTTTTTTCATATAAAATATGCACGGTAAAATATGTACAAATTAATACTGGAAATTTCAGATAATTTCTCCCATGTTTTAAAAAAACTTCGTGTAAAACTTTAAACGTCGACATCACTTATTTATGAAAGCTTTCGTTACTTGATTTTTTGATATTATTCTTCCTACCTCGGGCACTTTTGCAACCCTGATACACCCTCGGTAGGAAAAACAGCGTTCGCCGCTCATGTGCATCCGACCAGGGGGGTCCGAATGGTCCGTCGGGCGTTGCTTCGCAAGCTCCCTCGGGCCCAGGGACCGCCCTGGAGAGATGCACATTTGTGACGAAAACTACTACAAACGAAGGTTTGATTTTGATAATTTTCCCTTTGTGGTGACAGAATATGAGAAAAATATATTGAGAGAAGTTAACTGAATTATCTGGGACGAAGCTTCAGTGATACCAAAAAAAACAATAAAAGACTTTACAAGACGTATGTAACAGTCATAACCGTTTGAAAATAAATTAATATTTAAAGGTGGGAATTGTTGTCAAACTACGGTTTAATTATCATATTTATCGACATTTTTTCATCACTTAAAAATCAGATGTTAAAATTCGTTCTACAGATGAAAATTTCTCAAAGTTAATTATAAATATTGGTGATGCAAAATTTAATATTTTGATATTCCTAAAAATTAGATTATCAAAGAAGGATGTTTAAAAATATTAAGAAATATTTAAAATATAAATTAACCTAGTGCAATGCGTACAACTCATGATAAATACACTTTTCAGGGTGTCCAGTGGTCATGAAAATCGGGAAATCATGGAAAAGTCATGAGATTTTTTTTTCACTTGGAAAAAACATGAAAATTCATAAAATTACATTATGAACCTGGAAAATCCATCACGATTGTATTTAAAACAAAAAATTGTTCTATTAAAACTTGACCATCGGTGTATATGCCTCTTAATTGTCTGATAAGTTCAGTAACTGAAGAAGTTACACTGGAAAGATAAGGCTGTAGTCACATGGAGTCTCATTTACTTAAGTTTGGAAGACCTCGCCCGAAAAGTTTCAATTACGATTGAATTATATTATCTAAAAATAATCCTTTTAACCAAGAGACAACTTATCTTTAGACCATAGCCATGTTACATTAACTATAATTTCACAGAGAATTATCGAGCTAAAACTTTTTATCCATGTTAAATTTTTTTTATACTTGTTAGGTTAAGTGAGTGACTCTACTCACCGACCGTTTCATGTCTACGTAGAATAAAATGGTATTTGATAATATTATTTTCTGAATAGAATTTATAAATACAATGTGTTATTACTTTAAATACTATTAATACATTTTTTTACTGAGTCAAAAGGATAGTTTTGAGATTTTTAACGAAATTAAAATTTTGCCAGGGTCTTCCAATCTTAAGTACGTAAGGTTGCCTTTACATGGCATCTGAAAGTATTCGTTATCAACACTTCATTTTTAATCATAATGTTTTTCTTTTAACCTGGAAAATTTAAGTTTGGCCATGAAAAGGTCATGGAAAAGTCATGGAATTTTTTTAAGGTGTATTGCTGGACACACTGCTTTCTTTTCAAATAATAAAATTTTAAATAGTATGGAAGGATAAATTATAACCTACCATAATATAGACAGGGCTACTTATATAGGCGTCGATCATTCAGATGATCACATTCATATTAGTCTTCCTACAGATATTTTAAATAATATACGAGAAGGTCTACCAATTCACTGAATGTAAATATGGGCAATTGTAATGTTGGTAAGAAATTTAAGAATAAATGCCAGACTGTGTAACGTAACAAAATTAATACTGATTAGATTATATAAATTTAATTTAGAAGCCGAAATTATTACGACAGAAAGAGTTGGTAGTAAAATTTTCATACTTCAAGTTACATTATGTTCGAGAAATGGTAATCTTCTTTATCTTTTCTTTCGTATAGAAAACAATTTCCTATGCTATCAGCATTTTCAATGACAATCAATAAATCTCGAGGTCAAAGTACTAAGAAATTAGGTCTTTATCTCAAGAATACTTTACTTTTTTATGGTAAATTATATGTAGCATTGTCTAGATGTAAAAATCTAATAAACATTTCCATCAAGATACAGTCAAATGATACTTATGCTATCGAAAGCACTGTTTGGGATGGAATTTTTAAAAATATTCATTAAATATTTAAAATAAAAATAATACAATATTTGTTTTAAAAGATAAGTATATTCATAAATTTTTTAAAGAATTTTATAATCTGTCACTTGAGTAGAAAAATGTATTCTTTTTTATTCAGTTTAAGTTTGCTCATGCGCGAGTTGCCGTATCAAGTTAGGGGTGGCAAAGCACTGCACAGCAAACTTTCATATTTAACTCTCTAGTACTTCAATGAATGTTTGTAAATTATCTCTAAAAAATGATGCTATGCTCCTTTGATCATACAGTTTCTCATAGTATTCGTCAAAACCTGATTTGTGCCTCTACTTTTTCAGAAAAATTATTACCTCTAAATGTACTGAATAGCGATGCTTTAGTGAAAAAAAATTCTGTTATACATTTCCGGAGATCTATCAATTTTTGGCATGTTATTGTTCTATTGCCTCTCAATAACTTCTGTAATAGATTTAGGATCAAAATATTGCGTAGAAAAGATTCTATGAATGATGTAGTGAAATTACGTTGAGATGCCACGTGGCTCTTGGCTGTTATTTGTTTGAGTTTTTATTCATAACTTTTTAAATCAGTGGTGGATATTGGGGCTCTCAAACGCTCATTTGTTCAAGCTTTTATTTTATCACTTGTTTGTGGGAAAATAATGATTGATTCCATAGTTATCTAAAAAAAAGATGTAACAATTGTCTGAAGATAGGAAAAGACATAGTGATAGCAATTACACAATATTTACTTGTGTTATTTCTTAGATAACTATAGAATATTTAATTATTTTTCGACAAACAAGTAATCGAATGATAGCTCATGCATTTCTGAACGAAATAGCGTTTGCCAGTCCCTAGGTCAGCCACTGATTTTAAAAATTATAAGTAAAAAACAGGATAAATAACAGACAAGAGCCACATAGCATGACAACGTAATTTCACGGAATCATTTCTAGAATCTTTTCTACACAATATTCCGATCTTAAATTTTGTACGGAAGCTCTTGAAAGGCAATTGATCAATAATATGCCAAAAATTGATAGATTTTTGAAAATTTGTAACAGACTTTTTTCCATTAAAGCATCGCTATTTAGTACATTAAGAAGTAATGATTCTTTCTGAAAAAATAGACTCGCATATCGAGTTTTGACAAATACCATGAAAAACTTTATGATCTGAGGCCGTAGGTGAACTATCCAAGTACTGGCAAAGGGCCAGCTCTTGGGCGGAAGCTAGCACAGTCCTATATATCTGCATCCGCGCAGAAGGGGGGTGACCCACCCCTACACGGAGAGAAATATTGGGCTCAGAGAACACAAGCATACGAGTCGTAAGAGCTCAATACAACACCAAGCTGTTTTAACGCGAGGCACCGGGCTC
>JAPYYV010005748.1:0-21408 GCA_030522625.1 Copidosoma aretas | reverse complement strand
ATCGAGAAACAATAAAGAGCTTTGATAGAGCAAATACTCGTGTCTGTAAGTATTTATTTATCCTGTGTCCTGGTCCTCGCCCCAAAACCTCCGACAATTCGAAATTTCATCAATCTTTGCAGTGTGTTTTATTGCAAAAACAACGATTTACTTCAAAAAATTGTCAATTTAAAATCAACAGAACAATGAAAAAAATGAAAATTTTTCAACACAAATCGTTAGTTTCGCAATAAAATGGGCGGCATAAATCGATGGAATATTGAATAAATTGCGCAACATTTGATGGTATAGTAACATTTAAAAAAAATCAATCCTTTTCAAAAATATACACCATCATGGCAAACATAGCCACACGATCATCTATCCATTTTTTTTTTGTGTCTTGCCCTATGTATACAAAATTGTATCGATCTATGCAGCGCGTTTTATTGCAAAAATATCGATTTACTGTAAAAAATTATCAATTCAAAATCAACAGAACAGTGAAAAAAATGACAATTTTTCAACAGAAATCGTTGTTTTCGTAACAAAATGGGCTACATAAATCGATAGAATATCGAATAAATAGCGCAACACTTGATGGTATAGTCACACTTATAAAAAATTCAAGTCATTTGAAAATATACACCATCAAGTATGTATAGCAACACCATCATATATACATATGTTTTTTTCTGCTAAACATTAATGGGATAGTAGTTTTAATTTAATAGAACTAACTTGTTATTACTTAATTTGTTTTCCAATCTTTCACTACACATATCTACAACTGTATCTATAACTGCACACTCGTCATCTTTACATAAATATCTGACTCCAGAGATTTTTTTCTGTCTGCACTGCCTTAATTCTTATATTCTTTACAGCAGGTTTCAAATGAGCGACCCCAACAACAACCGAGAACCTATTTATACTAAGATTCTTAGTAATTCCTCTCCTAAAATACCTGATCTGTTAACTTAACGCCGCCATATTAGATCGACCATTTTGGATTTTTAATCTTTATTCTCAGATTTGTAATCGGCAACCCTAGAGACTATTAAATCACTTTTATTGCAAATATTTATAGTGATGCCGGTCTTGAAATACCTTATTTGTGATTTGGAAGCCATCTTAGTCAATTAATCATAATCAATTTAAAAATCCTGTTCCCAGATTCATAATCAGCAACTCCCAAAACCCGTGCATCACTATTTTCACTATGATTCATAGTGCTTATAAGGAGACATTAACTTAGTGGTATTGATGCCTTTTAATTTAATAAGTCATTTCAAATTATAAATTTTGTACCTCAGTATCGAAATAAGCGATTCCAGAATCCCCTAAATCACTATTTTTGCCAGGATAATTAGTGCCTATAACGATATACTAAATTGAGGGTATAAAAAACCCTGTAATGGATAAGTTATCTGGAATTTTGAGATGTTTACGTCAGCTTTATGTTGAGCAGCACTAAAAACTCCTAGAGCACCATTTTTTTTTTTTACTCTTGATTGGCGTCTCTAGCATACAAATTATTATAAATGCAATAGTTATACTAGCAATGTAAAGACCCTACTCGCCGTCTTAAATTTACCATAAAAATTTTTTAAAATTATTAAATCAAATTCAATTATCCTTACCTCGAATTTTTAAATAAGATTTTGCACGTAATTTTATGTATCTATTTTTTCCCACGCATCTTTTCTGAATAACGTGGATTGTATCATATCTAGTAACTTTTAAATTTGTAAACTAAAATTAGCAAATTTTGCTAGCAAATATTACTTCTTACGTGACATATTTTCATAACAGTACATATCACAATTTTTATACCAGCACTTAAAAACTTAAATAATTGGTAATTTTGATATTAATTACGCAATACAATTCAACATACATAAGAGAACGAAAATGTGAGCACATGCGTATGCTGTTTGATCAAACACAGTTAAAATAAGGTATTGATTCAAGGTACATTTAGAGTCTGAGATGTACTCAAAATTTTATTGATAGTACCTATAAAACTTTGTGAAATTTATTTTTAACTTTAAATTTGCTGTTTAATTATTCATAAAGTGCTCACTTGTACATACTTCTAGCCAATATATTATTCTTATTCTCTGTTGATTTTTGATGTACCTGGGTAATTTTTTAGTATATAACTAATGTCTGGCATTTTGAAATTATGAAAAAGCTTGTGTACTAATAATAACCTTATCTAATATATGTAGTTTTGCAATATTAACAGTAATGTGAAAATTGATGATATTTACTCCTGTGACGAAGACTACATCGACCATTCTTTTTACGAAAAATAAATATTCTCATCAGTATCAAAAACATAATTTAAAGAGTTGTGTATCTTCTAATAATTTATTTAAAAAATTACACATAAAAAAGAGCCATTGATGTTTTTATGAAAATGTATCACAAGATCATTTTTTTGTTGTTGAGTTGGCTGCTGCAGATCTCAACAGGTATCTTTCTTGTAAAATTATTAGTTTTGTGCATCATGAAAATCTCCTTACTCTCTTTAACTATCGGCACTAAGCTTATGCATGCTGGATACTCATTTATATTTACAGAATTCCTTGAAAATTTCCGTTTTCATTTTGGATTAAATAAATTATACCGAATGATTGTATTACTGGTTCATTAAATAAAGCGTTTTTAATGAAAACAAATAATATATATTATTCTTATTTTGACCTGCATACATCAGGTATGCTTAATTCCCCAAATCAATTTTGTTATAAATACTGCACTTAGATTTTTATGCAGTGTATTAAAATATAAATGGATGAGTGCGTAAGGTTACGATTGGATTTTTTCCTTTACAATAATAAATCGTACAGATCTCTTTTATCAGTACACAAATATAAGCAAAAGTAAATTTATTGACTTAAGGCGATGAGTTAAGGCTAAAATATCAATGATCCTTTTAGCGTTCTATCACTGCTTTGAGCCTATTAGCTGCGACGCTGTAAAAATTTTGCTTGTAGACGTTAGTCCGAACTAGTAGACAGCTGTTAATACTGCGACTATCTTTCTGGGCCGTTCAAAAGTTCACGCAACTGGTGAACTTATATGTTATATAACATTTTAATGAAAATCTACCTTTGCGTAACAGGAATATAACTTAATGTGATTATTTTTTAATTCGTTATTTTGCAAAAAATTGAATTATCTTTTAGATTCTGAAGCATAAAAAATCCAAAGATAACAATAAAAATCTAAAAAACTTTTCTTACAAAATTTATCTTTAAGTATCGAATAAAAAAATAAGAAATATAAAACGGATTCAACCAATTTTTTTTGGTGGCAAGAATGATGTTAAATAAGTAGAAATAGCCCTGATGGATTAAAATTTTTACTACACTTTATAGCCGAATCTAATGTCTTTTTGGAAAAATAACAAAAATTTTTTTTTAATGTACAAAGAATCCTTTTTTTTGTTAGAAATCATATTAACCTTGAAATTTTCCAATTTAAAATAATAAGGGGTCTTGTACACTTTTTGTGAATGTATCAGAATGATATGATTTGCTTGAAACACGATCGTTTGAACAAATTCAAAAATTTTAGAATTTACGTTAGAACAGTTTTGGTCCTTATAAGATATTATATATTTACGAAAAAAAGGACCTTCTTATTTCCTTGAAATTATTTTCAGAACGTCATAATTTGAGACTTATAAAAATCTTTTTTTTTCTGTCATTAGAGTATACAACGAACTTTCTTTGCATATTTTTGACATTAAACTTTGTAACGTATAATTTCTTTGGACGTTTCAACAAAAATTCATGATTTCTAAGCGTAGAATAAAGCGTTAGCCAGCATGCTGCAGCCGCTCGATTGTATTTTTCCTCTGAAAATGAATCAAGGTGTGGGAGACATAGCCGATGAAAACTTACTCGGCTGCTATTAAGTAGCTTCCGTGGAGCAGAGACGTATGGAGTTGCTTTGTAAGTCGATGCTACAGGTATAATTTACGCATGTGTATAAAATATATTGATACATGCTAAATGTGTAACCCAATACACAATGATTGGTAGGCTGGTAATAATAGTTAGACTGAATGAATGTAACATGCAAAGGGTGGCACTTACACATAGTACACGTTGACATTAGAAGTCAGAGAGAGGAAGAGATGGAAAATGTAATAGACATAATTGGATAGTGCGTTAAGTCTGTGTAGTTATAGGTATATAAAAATACCGTATACTACTAAAAGATATTAAAGCTTAGTGATATTAACTGCGGCAGAAGGCTAGGTTCTTAACCGTCAGACGTACCGTCATTGAAACTAACAGCCAGCGCAAAAGTGAACAGGCCCCACGCAGCAAATTCTAACATGCCTGACCCATTTAATCGTAGAACATGCAATGGAACCTGATAATACTGCCCCATAACATTTAAAATCACAATAACAAAACTATAACCTTATGATCTTGAGCGAGAAATTGCTTCGTATTTAATGTTATTATTTACAATAATTAGCTTATACGTGATGGCTGGTAGCTGTGTATTTTCTCACGTTTTAAAAAATAAGTTAGAACCAAATAGCTTGTACACTAAAAAACTATGGCCCGTAGTAGCTGCCACGAATTTGTAGAAGTGACGAGTCTCCACGGGTGGTGTACAGGTAGCAGTAGGGCACAGGTAGCCTCAGTGTGGTCTCGATTCCGTGCCATTTTTTTTGTTACTTCACTATTTTCTCTCAATAAAAAGCACACTTAAATTCACCAATAATCTTGAAAAATATCTAAGTAGTAACCTCTGCCCGCAATTTATTATCATTTCGAAGAATGCAATCACATTGTATGAACGAAAAAAATTATAATAAACTCACCAACAAATTTTCTAATTTATTACTTTTTTTACTTGCCTTGACGTTTCCGACAAAACAAAACAAACCATATAATAGCACTGATCTTATCTTATATTCATGATAATACCTATAGAATAATGCCACATTTTGAGGGTTACCAATAGATTTTTTGTTCTAATACTTTTAAATAGGACAAAAAGTTATATGTCTCCGAGATTTTCTCTGAACACACATACACTAAGACTCAATTTTTTTTTCTATATTAAGACGTTACTTGGTAAAGAATCGCATTATCATCCACAAAAAATCAGCAATTGATACAATTCAAATATAGAAAAAAAATAGACGACGATGCTCAAATTTTTTTTCTTGCAATGATCAGAATGTTTAATTGAAATGAAGCCATGTTGGATTAATATTTGTTTAAAACAATCTTGAGAGCCTGAAAATACATCTACCTACACATTTATGCGAACACACTGTCACAATAATAATTATACTAACATCTCTAGACGTTTTAACGTGGAAAATTTTGTAATCCTTAAATTTTTTTAACATGAAATATTGTAAAACAAAAAAAAAACGCTAAAAAAATAAGGTTTTTTGAAAAGGTTTATACTTAAAAATTCAAAATCAATTAAAATATAGACCATACAACCAAAATTTCTATACAGCAGTAAAGAGATTAGTAAAATGAAAAACGTATCTATGCTGAAATATGTCAAGAAAAACCATAAATATGATAAGTTACACACACTTATAAACGTATGAACATTCACGCACACATTTTCGTCCCAGTAATGGACTTTAATTATATTGATAGGAAAATATATGCATCAAGTTTGTCAGAAGCGCAACAAGGCACTTTTGAGAAGTAGACAAAGCCACTGTCACCACGTTACTTTACTCTTTATTTTGATGGTTGAATTTTCAAACGACGGTAAAATTATTCATAATACGGAGCCTAGAGTATTTTGATTCCATTAAGTATATATGATGCCACACTACAGCTTTACTAAGAAATATTAGCACAAAAAATTTTGTAATATAAAAAAAACAGATGTTTATCTCAATATGCTCTAATCAAAATGTTCCTAGGTCTGTTTCAATAAGTCACCAAAAGTAATTTTATTTTGACGTTAGCTACATGCCAAATTATTTCTCTATATAGATAGGCATGCTCTTATAGACATAAAAAGCTGTCAACAGTGTGAGATGTTGGCTGCATATATATTTGCTGTATTTACTGTATATTCTGCATGCATGTGTGCAAAGAAACGGTCTCTTGTACGGCTGCGGTTGTTGTTGTTGTTGTTGTTGTTGTTTGAGGTTAAGTTTTCTCGATAAGTTTCATGGAGTTAGATGCGAAAGTTATATGCACTCTACACGGAAAACTAAAAAACAGCTGGTAATTTATTTAATAAGTATATAATAAAGCTACTGCATACCCTTTTATTCACTCCACAATTAAGTATATACATTGTAGATAAAGAATCCTGTTACTGTTTGTGTTAGATTAATGGATTTATAAGCTGTACATTTAGTCACACAAAATGTTTAGCATTGTTCTTCTATAATATAAAAAATTTTTTTTGGTTTAGTAAAAAAAAGTGTTGTCTTCCTATGGCTTAATATGTCTGTGTGGTCTTTTTTTTTTTTTTAAATTGCAAAGTTCCTGATCGAGGAGGTGATTTGGCTTTTACGGGCATGGGATACCAAAGTGTTGATGTAAGACGCGAGAGATCTGACAGAGAACAGATGAAAAAATAATGATTTCCGTGTATTTACTCATACCGATGAAGCTAGAAGAGGATGTGACAATAAAAAGATGTATAAATCAACAAAATTCAAATCTTAAAGCAAACGTAAATAATGTTATGATTGAGCCAACGAACAATTATTTACATTAGTGACCTAGAGAGTGGATTGTATCCTTCAGAATGGCACTGTTTCTGCTAATAGAAGAAAAAATATCTTTACTTCCAGACAATTTTTTACGGAGTGCAGGTCAGAAAAGTGTATTTAACAAGAATAATCGTGAAGTAAACTTACTCGTAGTAATGTTTAATGTTATCTATTATAGTAAATACGTATAAAAATATTTAATTAATTTTAAATTCCTATAATTTCTCTTGACTTCACTCGTGATTATCAGGTGTTGTTATGTTGTATATAGCTGGATGAACTGGTCTTGGGTTTATTGAGTACACAATTCATTGTGAGCCTGAAAAGATAAAAAAACCATACTTTAGTGTAACATTCAAACACTCGAAGAGTTAAGAAGAAAATAGAACATGTTTGAATGCAAGATTTCCAGAACAAGTTGTACTCACTGAGCAGCCTTGCAAAATCAGATTTTAGGAAAATCACACTATAATCAAAAGTCATGTTACATTTGTATACATAATAATTTGATACTTTTTGGTACACACCTAGTTCAGAGAGATGACGCAGACTAGTCAGGTTGGTAGTTCATCCAAAATTAAAAAAAGTCACATACAACAGTGCTCCAAGATGTTAGATTAGTACTGGTTAAAGTGTATCAGTATTTTTACATGAAGAAGTGTACAGATATTTCACAGAAGCTTGACTTATAAATGGTTTGTGTTGTAAGCCCCTGACAATTTATAATTTCATAATTAAAATAACAAGTATAGAATCGTGCAAGATTGTTTGGACAAATGATGCACTGTTTTTCAAAACGTATAAAAGTGATTATGGGAATAATAAGTTTTGATAGGAAAACTAATATCAATAACATTACTTACAAGAATCTAAATTAAAAATCAGTTCTTCTTCCAAATGTATATGGATATCAAACATGTAACTTTTAATATGGCTAAGCGCTTATAAAATATTATTCCATCAGTTCATGTAATTCTATCAAATAAATCCAAAATGTTTGTCTGTAACTTTTATATTGCTTCTTTGTTTTGTATAATTTCAAGTGTATCAACATAAAACTATACGATCTATCTATTGCGGTAAGAAAAAAAGCAACAAAACTACAAAATTGATCAACTTGAGATATAAGAAGTTTTTCCAAACAATATTTTTGTCTTCAATATTATTTCTATTCTGAATCGACATGTAAATACTGTGTTCAATTTCAAATCTTGTAGTAACCATGGTTTTTAAAGTCAAGACCATCTTTATCGAACCATTAGCCTTGCAAATTAATTATTTATTGTCATACTCGAGGCAAATGCTAAGTGGAATTATGTTCAGTATAGAATAAATCGTAACAAAGATGTAGTTTCAGTGTGTGGACTATGTCTTAGTATATACAAATTTTATATTATTCATTTTACAGCTATGATTGTGGCTTTACTATTGTATTTTGATATTCTATTATTTATAACCATTAGTTATTACAGAACCATCAGGTACACCCTTATCCCTTATTTACTTTACAATGGCTCCAATTTTGAAACTGAGCTTACGGGGTGGTAGATTTTTGCATGTATGTGATGATTAGAATCTCCTTCAAAAAATCAATTTAAGTATTACTGGCAAATTAGTCAACATTTTCTTACGTCGTATCATCGATACTGTAAAATATAATTAATTATTTATTACAGAATTACACGATTTACAAGATGTGTACTCGTTGCGAGAAGTGAGAAGAACTTGTTTCATTAAAAAATCATCTATATTATTTTTAAACATCTGTTTCGTTTTCCATTTTCAGGGCAATCGAGTGTGCTAATTTTTCCTCTGCCAATATTAAGTAAAAATTCCTATACCATGTATGAACTATGTATGTGAGATTTATAAACGATTGCTTATGTGTTTATTTTGTTTTTGCAAGTGTGTACGTATGTATGTGTTCAAGAATAACTTCTTGTATTGTATATTCAGACATAATAAAAATAATAATATTATAATATGCTGGTTGGAACGCGGAGCATGCAGGGAGCGATGCCCGATGAATAGGATGACTAGTGTATATGATAGTAGGGCCTTGCCACTTGCACGCTTCGCACGCTGACCCTTACATTTTAAGATTCTCATTTTTATGTCTAAAAATACATGCATACACATGTAGACATACAAAATAGACACATCAAAAATCCGCTCAGAAATCCAACAAATACAGTTGATGCCTGAGAAAAGTTCACAGATTTTGTTAATATTTACTACTAATCCAACAGTTATTAATATGACTAATCGGTATGCAAGCTAAAGATTTACACATGTTTATACGCACAGAATCTTAATGCAATCAAGTTGAATGACAGCACCACACTGGCAAGTAGAAGAAATACCATAGTGTGCAGCCGCAACATTTCGTACTTTTACTTTGGTCTACAGAAATTATAATATTGCATCGTTTATATTTATAATAGAAATTTACTTAAACTTTTTATTATAGTACTAAGTTAGGAACTAATGTTTAAAACGGCAAAACATACGGTCAACAACGGTAGCATTTTCAATGAATGCAAGCATCGGCAAGGAAAGGTCCCTGATGCAATTTAAGAAAATTTGTCATCTGACATTAAGGGAGATATCGTCCCTCTTTTTTCCTCTCTGCATGAGTGCTAGTAAGAGGTGAGACACTAAGAGAATAATGTAAGAATGAAAAACAGATACACATGTAGTTCTGGCTCAGCTTGTCATGCATTAGATATGTTTAATGTATTGTTCCGTCAACCTGTCGTTATGCCCTACAGTCCTACTGTGGTTTGTGCTTATATATTGGTATGTGATGATTTTTAAGTAGCCTAGGTGCAATTACTCTAAAAGTGACGGATTTTTAGTCATTCGCCCCTTGATGGCCATGATACCAATTGTACGTTTCATCAGCACAACCGCAGTAATGATTGTCTTAATTATAAATCCGTACAGGTATAGAGGTTCGCCATAGTAGTTATTAAGTACTAAAGGAGGATAAGGCAAGTGGTACCGTATCAATTTGAGGGCATATAGCTACAAACTGCACTGTTGCGTTCAACTTGCTGAAACTCATATGATTGTTGACAAATCATCACCAAAAAATTATGCGTCATTCATGGAGTTATAAGGTTTCTATTAGTTCTCGTCAAAATAGCATAACTGTCTCCACTGTTTCAGTAAAAGTTATAGCCTGCAAATGTACAAAGCACGATTGCTATAATCGACGAAATTCGGCCGTAAATTTTAATAATTACAAATTTTTTTCGCATAGTATTGTTCTTGTGTCTCTTTAAAACATCCGTACAAAATTTAAAGTCGAAATATTGAGTAGAAAAAATTTTGGGAACAATTGAGAGAAATTTTGTTCTCCCACTACTCGTCCCTTGGCTGCTATTTTTTTACATTTTCTCTCATAACTCTTGAAATCGTCTGGTCTTCTAGGGGCCCTAGGTTACTAATTTATTCAATAGTTAACAAGCTTTCGTTTGGTTACTTGTTTGTTCAGGTCTTTTTTTTAATTTCGTAGCTATCTCAGAAAGAAGATTTGAAAATTTACTCCACATAGCAGAATAGATGGCAATCGACCTCAAACTTAAATATGCTCACTGTATTTTTGAGATAGCTACAAAATAAAAAATACGACCTGAACAAACGAGTACGAAACGAAAGCTTGTAAACTATTGAATAAATTAGTATCTTAGGGCCCCTAGAGGACCAGACGATTTCAAAAGTTATTAGAGAAAATGTAAACAAATAGCAGCCAAGGGACGAGTGGTGGGACGACAAAATTTCACTAAATTGTTCCCAGAATTTTTTTTACTCAACATTTCGACTTTAAATTTTCGACTTTAAATTTTGGACAGATGTTTTCAAGAGACGATACAACAATAAAATGCAAAAAAAATTTGTAATTTTTAAAATTTATTGCAGAATTTCGTCGATTAAAGCAATCGTGCTCTGTACATTTGCAGGTCGCAATTTTTACTGAAACAGTGGAGGCAGTTATCGAATTTGGACAAGAACTAATAGAAACTCTATTACTCCATGAATATATTTCGCATAATTTTTGGTGATGGTTTTTCAACAATCATGTGAGTTCTAGTGAGTTGAACGCAACAGTGCAGTTCATAGCTATGTACCTCCAAATTGATACGGTACCGCTCGCTCTATCCTCCTTAAATTAGCGTCTTGTCATGTCACGTCGTTGTCATTGTTGCTATCATCGTCGTCGTCGTCTGGTAGTGTACCTGTTGTATAGAAGCTAAAAATATGATTAGTTAGTGTAAGAGAACTTTTAACTACACTGCAATGAAAAAAACGTTTCTTGTCGTCTGTTATGCATATCGATTAAGTATTTTGACCTTTTAAATACCACGTAACAAATTAAAGTTGATCTGGCGAACTCTGCATTTCTCATGGTCTTAAATTTTTACACAGCTAGTCTCTCTCCAAAAACTTTAAATTTAGCAGCTAAAAAATTGTTTTATTACTTTAAAGGCCCTGAAAATCAATACCTTTAGCCATACCTTCATCAAAACATAATTTCTTGCATAACAGCACACACGGAATCATTGGCTTAAGAAGCTGGTCAAAAGAGGAACCAGTTAAGTGCAAAATTAAGTTGAAATAAAAAAAAAGCTGTGAAGAGTATGACAGGTTGAGTTAAAGTTTTTCCTTGACACTTTACAAGTAATACAATTAATTCTAAATATATATCCAAGCACTTTGCGTGGATCTAATAAAACATTTCCTCTATCTTTTAACTCTAAAAAAAAAGTTATTTCAAGTATCAATTTTGACTCCCCAACAAATGGCAAGCAAAAAGATCATGAATGGTTGTTATTACTAAGTAAATCAGATTATGTATGACAATAATATGATTTTCTACATATTCTATTATCAAAATACGTTGGTCACACGTGCATAGGTGTATTGCCTGGAATTGCCTATCAATCAGTTGTTTACTAATTCAAGATGATATTATAATTAAAATCTAAATTGTATGATGTTATTTCAATCTTTCTATTTTTAATAATCTATAATAAAATTATTGTCACATGGAGACTTGCAGAATTTGTCTGATGATAGATGAGCTGCAAAAAAAAAGAACATTCAGTGTACTTTATCACACATAACAAATAAATTTGTTCACCCTTTAAATGTCATTAAGCAGATGAACGTTAATTTGGCTTACTTTGTGTAGCTGAGTCTTTGGTCTGTATGAATTTTTGCAGAGCTTTTTCTACATCATGGACTCCGAACTTAGTTGTTTAAAATCTATTTTATTAATCTGAATACTCTGCTCATAAAACCCTTTAGAATATCTTAATATCATCCATTGTTTATTCCACAATAATGCAAGAAAAACCATTGGCTTAAGAAGGACTAGTAAACTGCAAAATAAATTTGATGTAAGAAATAAGCTACACGGAGTAAATCAGGCCAATTTTTTTTTGCTACCTGACTTTTGCCAAGTGAAATAATACATTTGGATTGAACGTGGATTTGAAATTTTTTAGTAGATCTGATTTCTCGCTGCTTGCTATTGAGTCATTTAAGAAAAGCTTTAGCAAGTTTTGGTGTTAGCTTTTAATCATATGGCAAACGAAGGGATAATAAGCAGTCGTTTTTTTAAAATGAAAGATTTGGGATAAAAACATATATTGCTATGAATGTTATGTGATTCTAATATGTCATTCAATGACATTTAATGTACTTGCAAAAACTTTGGTCGACAATATTCATTTGTAGCAGGAAAAATCCTACTAAAGTGTCTGCTACGAGAGTAAAAAATTGCTTTAAAAGGAACATAGATGTACTAATAATGTCATTAATTATTATTTTTTTTACAATACTTACTGATCTCTTGTATATTTCGTGTCGTAAAATCAGTATTACTGCCAACTTTATAAATAGATCAGTAAATAAGACTTTATGCATGTAAATCTTGGGTGAAAATCCTGGAGAAGAATTGTTATAGTCTATATCTAGTGCTTTCTCCTGATGAAAAATCTCATTAGGTGCAAGGCAGTTCCTCTAAAGGTTGCAAACTTACTTTAAAGAGGACCTACGATGGCAAAACGGGAAAACTGATGGTCCTCGATATGCCTCCTCAATATATAAGACCTAAGTTAACTTACAGCGTCTCTCGGCGTCACTTGAACATAAAAGTTTTAGCATAAGAGCCAAAAAGACAGAGCCATTAAGAATAATGTATTTCGACATTGAAAAAAAGTTTGTTCAGTACATAAGCATATTTCTATATTCATTTCAAAGGGAACCTTAAAGTATTTTAGATCGGGCTAGTATCAAATATATGTTACCCTTTTCCCCTTTTTTGAGAGGAATTTTATGCTATTTATTTATAATCATAAATGTAAAGATTAAAAGCGTATTGTGCATTAAAAATTGACACTTGAAAATTTTAGAATTTTGAAGTACATTTCAAGCACGTTGTGTTTGTGCATAAGCACACCATCAATAAAGATCTGTAGAGGAGCAAAAATATAAACTCCACGATATCAGATCTGCTATTGAGCAGTGTTTCACTGATTTTAGCGTCAGCTCAATCAAGCTCCCTTTATTAAAAAAAAAAAAAAAAATGTTTAACAAGTGTATAAATTGCAAAGATCACAATTGACCGGTATGTAAGTTAAATGAAGTTGAAGAACGTTAGAACAAACAATACAGAGAATATATTATAAATAATTAAGTATGGTTAAACGTATTTAGAGGATGATAATAAAGCTTATATTAAGATATAAAGTGAACTCAAGTGTCAGATTTGTTGTGCAGATTGCCACAGACTTAGTAAGTATATTGACGAGTGAGTATATTGACGAAGAAGGATGATGAAGTAGAAATAGTAGCGAAAGTCTTCACGCATGTATGAACATAAAAGTCAGATTTATATATACATAGTTATTGTTGTCTACACATAAAAGTTTTATAAATATTGTTAAGGAATAGTGTATCTTCTTTTCTACTAATTATGTTCGCCGCGGATTTGATGTATAGCATTTTGGAAATCAAATTCTTTTGTCTGTTGGAATCATCGTCTAAGATTTTTAAATCCCTAAAAATAAGTGTAGAAATCTCCCATATGTTAGGGGACAACAAGATCCTGATTTGAATTATCTTTATGTTCGTAGAGACAATCTTTCACGGTTCTATTTGTCTTACGCACGTATTCTGCTGGATAGAAGCCGCATTCAAACTTGTTGACAACATTTTTTTCTTTTGATGTGTTGATTTCGTCTTTGCCGAGTGTAACAAAATTATTATTATTATGTCTATTTTTAATGGTAAAATGTGATCAGATCAGTATCAAGCTTTCATATTAAGCTTTTTAAACTAGAAGTATAGTTGGAAGGCTTGTAAAAGATGGACATATTGATTTTTAGACAGGCATTTAAATTATTCATAGTTTTGGTACTGTTATTGTGTCTAAATGTAGTGTTATATGTCTATCAATGAACAATTGTATATAATTATTGTCTTCTAGGATTTTCTATACTTTCATGATGTTTTAGTGATGGAAAAATTCATGTGATAAAAAGAGAGCTCTTATTATGAGATTTAATGTCGCATTTATTCTACGTGATACGGGGTGGTTGGAATAGAAATTTATCAACTTCTTGATAGCTGTGGATTTAACAAACCATCTTACCACTTTTTGTGTAACGATAATATCTAAAAATTTATTGAGTTGTTGGACTAAAATTTTCACAAACATTTCGAATGTTTTCCAAGATTATTCAATACATCAATTACAAATTTTACATGAATCTTATGAACGCATAAAAATCCGTTATTCACATATCGCTTATATTATAGAGGAATATGATTGTGATAATTTTTTATCTTAAATAAGGCCCCTGTCTTAAGGTCCTTAAGAACTGAATTCGCAATAAGAGAGGATACAGGAGAGCTCATGGGGCTGCCAAAAATTGATTTGTAATACTTGGCGTTAAACATAAAGAATCAGTTTTTGTGAAGAAATTTTGTACAGTAAATAATCTTGTCAAACGGAATTTGTAAGTGATTGTGAATTACTGCATGTCTTTTTTCAAAACTTTTTATGACCACATCTAAAAAAATATTTGTTAGTAGAGAAACAACGTCTACGGACATAAGCATATAATCCTTCGGAATTTTAAAATTTTTTATCTGCCTAACAAATTCAAGGCTATTAATGATATGTAAAGTGGGTTTTTTTAATACTTTGAATAGAGAATTGTAAGCAATGGATGCCAGTGAGTGTGTAAGATAATTTTTACGAGATTATTGGACGCAATAAAAGAGAAAGTTCATGTATCTTTGGGAACCCACATCATCTAGATGATTGTGTGCTTACTGGTGTTAGCTGATTTTTGTGGTACTTGAATCGTAAAAATTTATCGTTATTTTGTTTTGTCAAGATTTTATGTACATTAGACTGTAATGTATCAAGCTGTTTCTTCTTGTCGATTGTGTAAGTTGTTGTGTAAGTTGTTAAATTAGTCAGTTTTGTTTAAGTAAGAGTTTCTACCATCCTGATTTTTCATTTTTGTCTGATTTTTGATCTAATTTTGTTTTTGAGTTTATCATTTGTATTTGTTTTTTGTAAAATAAATATTACGTTTTCATACTTCAAATAATGTCTGACTTTAAAAAAGACTGTATGTTGACAGCAAATTTGAGACGTAGAGCCCCGCAGTCCATTACATTCTTAGGTACGTGCCACCGATCAGTAAGATTTGAAAAAAATTATTACCATACTATTATTAATACTCATGTTGAAAATCAAATAATTATGTATGTTTTGCAATGTCTTAAAAATTTTGTTGTATTTTAGAGAGATTGTATGTTTTTGCGTTTCGAACTATGATATAGACTATTTACAAAGCTAATGTTGACAAATTATTGTGACATAAGTAGTTTTGTTTTCGTTGTGTATTAATGATATTACTATTGATATTTTGGATGTGTAAGTAGCAGTCAATAATTTTTATGTTAAGTATACTCTTGGTGTAGTAATTGGTAATTTTATTAAATTTTTCTTTTCACGCAATAGTATGGAAAATTATAGTTTCGTCCAAATACCTCTTGGTGTCTAGTATATGTTTTGGAAGATATTATTGGTGCCTGCTATTTCTTAAAAAGAATCATTGCCCTTGCAATCAACAAGTCCCTCGTGTAATCGGTGTAGGCTCTGAAGTAGTCTGGTTGATTTTCGTCCATAAAAGAATTTGATTTTTTAGAAAAACTTTTTATGAAGTGACCCCTCTCTGATCTAGGGCTGTGTTCTATATACTTGGTATTCAAATGATCTGTTCCATTCTTTACGTTATCCAAAAGTACGTCATATTTATGCAATAGCATTAGATCAATAAAAAGCTGTAGAAAAGTAGAAATAAGAACTTTAAGATGTCAGGACTTCTAGTCAGCAACATTTCGCTAGTCTTAACGTCAGCTTCATCTGGCTCACTTAATTCAGAAACGAAAATAACAAAAAAAACCTAACATGTGTATTGATTACTAGGACCTGTATTGACCGGTGAACAAGTTTAATCTTATTAAAAAACCTAATAGCAAACAATGTGAAGAATTTATTACAAATAACTTAGTCTGATGAAACATAAGACGACAATAATATGGTATACTTATATATTACAATATACAGCGAACTCTATTGTTTCAGAGATCGCCGCGGACTAAGTAAGTGTATTGACGAAACTGGATAAAGAAGTGAAATTATTAGCATAAATTTTTACGCAGGTATAAACATAAAAATCGGAATGATATACACATATAAGAATATTGCTCTTCCGAGCTGCTCGACACTAATTGAATAATAAAAGATGTAGGTTAGTAAATGAGTAAAATGAGTAATCACCGTAGATCCTTACGAGCTTGTAACTTATTTAGAAGTCAGTTAGTGATTTATTTTACTCAGGCAGATTCGTTTATTTTAATTTATACCACCAACTTACCAGAAAAAGGCAATTATGTTTAGTTTAGTGGATAAAGCATTAAAATTATCGGATGTATGCTTCCACTCGCCATATATTAATGTTGTTAAATACTCGTCAAAAAGTAATAAATACCCACTAAAATTTATCAATAATAATATCAAACACATATTATGTTACATAAAAATAGCAATTTAAAAAACTTTGATAAAAATAGGGAGAACAAGAATTTGATTGTTATTCCATATATTAATAATCTTGAACACAAACTTGATCTTATATTATCAAGATCTAGTTACAGACTTATACAAAAGAAATTCATTCAATTTTTGAGATTTATTAAACTAGGGATAGATAATGTTAATAAGTTAGACAAATACAGTGTTATTTATAGGATTCACTGTGCTCTATGTAAGATAAAGTATACAGGACACACTGGTAGAAAAATTCCATTACGCATGTAGGTCATTCTTTTACAAATCGAACAGATTTTCATAAAAAATCTTTGGCATCTTCTCGATTTGCCTGAAACTTTTTATACGGATTTTATATCAAAAAATAAAATACATATGTCCGAGGATTATTTTTTTTGCTCAATGTTTCGATAATACGAGTGATCGAAAATTTAAGAATGGCGAGTTTTTTGGCTTAGACGCTTATTTTCAACGATTTATAACTCTAAATCCGTAAGAGGTACAAAATTTTCCTCGACTACATTATTGTAGCTAATGAACTAAATTTCACAAAAAAAATATTTCTTACGAATATTATTAACAAATTCATATCGGTATTATTAATTTATTTGTTTAAATCATTTTTCAACAATGGCCCCTAAAACATATCAAGTTTTTGATATTTCCATCGAATTCCCCGTTTAATTTCACGTCAAAAACATATTTTCAAAATATGGTAACTTTTCGATTGTCATTGTTTAAATAATAAGTCATGTTGCGCGTGACGGCCAAAAAAACGGTTTTTTGCTTACAAAACAAAATCTGTGACTCGTATTAAAAAAAGTTAAACGTAAAATTTGTAGATATTTAAAAGATCTACAACTTTAGTTCATATTATTTTTTGACAAAGCCTCAATACTTTAAATTAAAACTTAAAAAACGTTAAAAAACTTTATATTAAAATTTATTTATTGCAAATGTGCATAAATAAAAAAATTATGGGTTGTTTGTTCACCAACCGAATCTTCCACGTGCTAGAAAACTAATATAAATTGTGAAAAATCTTAGATAATAGTAAATAAATAAAAATTGAACGCAATACAAAATAAAGTAATACTTCTTAGTTATCATGTACTTTATTGGAGTAACAGCATGCGCATCATGGAATGAACACTCTCCTGGACAGCTTAGTTATGTAATAGATTTTATTTGAAAATTTTTACAACAGTTTTTTTTTGCCTGCAATGAAAATGATTTAGCTTCCAATTCTTAAAGAGATACTGGAATCATACAATGATATTGAAGGATTCCTTTAATCGTTCTAGTTTTTGTGAATCGTTCGGTCAATAAATGTTCTTCTTCTTCGCACTCATGATTTGTTTAATAGCGACAGGTGATATTCGGCAGTGAAAAACATGCCACTCTGCAGTCATTTCAAAGTCTTCCATATAAAGGGTGAGATTAATAAAATTCTTCTTATTTTTATACTGTCCACTTCCTCCATTTAATATATAAATAATTTTTTTCATATCTGGCAAATTAGTTCAGATGAATTGTATAAGTTTTCTTTGGTACAGACGTACAGCAACAGTGTCATGGTGTGAAGATTCAGAAATGCAAACTAAACTCAGTACCTTTCATTCATGTCGTTTATCTTTATAATAGATTGAAAAAGGGTGTACTGTGGCCTGGTCGTTATTCCAGGGCATTCCCTGAACAGAATTTTGAGTAATGAAGGCATAGTTTTCGGAAAAATCACGAATCACTATACGATAATCTTTCATCAATTCACTTTTTTTTTCGTTAAAAAAATCTCTGTTTGTTTACTAAGAATAAATGGACCAGTAATTTTTCCAAACAGTTACTCAACATTTGCCAAAATCCATCCACGGGCGATATAAGCGTTTGCGATGATATTCTTTCAGTCGTAACCCATTGCTTGTACGTAATACTTTCAATACATCTATCATAAAAATTTTGTTCTAATTGTTGAACAATTCTGGACACGCCTGGGCACTTGGCACATAAATTTAAATAACATTCGGTGGATTGTCCTTTGCACACCATACGTCCCAAACAATCCTTATAATCTTTTAAAGGCTGCTAAAAATCAGTAATTATTTTTAAATAAGCATCATTTATTAATAGATTGACTTTTTCATGGATAGGACAAACGCAAACTGAATGGGCTCCCCAGAGGCTCCTGCCAGAACGCAATATTTTGAACGTAAGCTGGAAAACTCTCAAAAACTACATTTCATTGTAGGATATTTACTTGTAAACACCGCATACAACTCTTTTAAATTGTTTAAAATTAGTCGCTTCTGCATTTGTATTTTAGTATCATTTACTTTAATTGATACATAATCTTTTTTGCCTGGCATTAACTAAGTATAATCGTAGGACTGGTGAATGATAGTAACGGTCTTTGCAGCATCAGTTTCTAAAGACGGATGATGCTCAGGATTTGGGTCACTTAATATACCTTTATCTTTTAAAACATTTTTTGCTATACCTATCATGTGACCAGTAGCTGTTGGAAATTTTTACTTAATTTTTTTGATATGACCAGTGCCTAAAAATCGTTAATATCTTAATTTTGTGAGTTTGGTCAGCTGAAGTATTAAAACTTTTTTGCAATGTTCTTATTATTAAAGTATCATCGTCGTCATCTTCAGGATCGTCGGGACCATCTTCATCCAAATTAAAAATTTTTTTTTTAACCGCGGCAGCAATTTTTTCAGATTTTTCTTCGGAATACCATTTTCGTGTGATTTCTTGTTTGTTGATCGGTGGTGATCCTATTAGGCTTACTCCTTTGTTGAGATAATCGACGCGTTCGCTCTGCAATGACGATGTATTTTTACCTGAGAGTCCACAAATATCTTCGCTGCTACCAACTTTTGCGTCTGATTCTTCATTCGATGACTCTTCCGTGTTTTGCGACTAAAAAGAAGTAGTACTAAAAATAACGACGAAAAAATTAATATACATAAGTCAAACAGAGTTAAAGGAGTGTATTGACTAGCAAAAGTAAACACAGCTGCTGTAAATATGTACTTGTTTATTTAGTGTATGTATGGAGACGAGATCTTAGGTATTTCTGAACACAAAATCATATCCTAAGTATTATACGTACCATTTCCAGTGGTTTATCTTCATTCTTTTATGCTTCATTTTTTATCTTTAATATTCACACGTGACAGAAATTAAAAAATTTTCTATTGTAATGTCTCTGATAAAATTGTTAAATTCAACTTGCTGAGTTGTTTTCGTTCACTTTTCTCAGTTCAGAAGCATTTGTAGCAGGATGTGTCGAATTAAAAGGATTGAAACATCGATCAGACCGAATATAAGTAGTACCTCGCAAAGTTGGCGCCTCTTTCCGTGACATTGTTACAATAATACACGAAATGCTTTAAACACGTAACGGTCTAAAAGACGCGCACAGCTGATCCAACACGGGTTGTATTCTATGTTAGCTGGTGACCGCTACGTGCTACGCGCTAGCGCTACATCGACCAATCAAAGAGCTCCGCCAGTTCTAAAGAACTAATCAGATTGTTTCTTTAGACCCTGGTGCTAGCGTATAGCAGCGGTCAGCTAAGAACACGTTTAGCGTGTGGAAAACCTTGGATCATTTTAGGCAGACTTCCCGTGAAATTTCAAGAATGTCAAAAATTGAAAAATGCTAGATAATAATTTTCTACAATCAAGATTAGTTTTCTAAAACGTATAGGATTCAGTGTGTGAACAAACTACCCGTAATTTTATTATTTATACACATTTGCAATAAAAAAAATGTTAAAAACATAAGTTTCAAAGTTTTTTTAATTCTAATTAAAAGTATTAAGGTTATGTCAATAATAGTTTGATCAAAAGTTGTGGATCTTTTCATTATCTACGACTTTCTAGTCTTACTTTTTTCGATACGAGTTACAGATTTTGTTTTATAAGCAAATACTGTCTTTTTGGCCGTCACGCGCAACATAATTTATTATTTTAACAATAATAATCGAAAAGGTAGTATATTTTAAAACATATTTTTGACGTAAAATCGGACAGGAAATTCGATGGAAATATCAAAAACATTATTTCGTTTTAGGAGCCATTGTTAAAAAACGATTTAAGCAATTAGATTGTCAATAACGATATAAATTTATCAATAATTATGGTAAAAAATATTTTTTTCGTAAAATTTAGTTTTTTAGCTACGAAAATGTATTCAATGAAAATTTTGTACCTCTAACGGAAATGGAGTTATAAATTGTTGAAAATAATCCTCAAAGCCAAAAAACTCGCCATACTCAAATTTTTAATTATTTATATTATCGAAACAATAAGGAAGCAAAAAATCCTCGTACATGTATCTTTTATTTTTTTATATAGAATCCGTATAAAATGGTTCAGCTAAATTGTAGAGGTGTCGATCAGAAAGGTGTCCAGTTTGTAAAAGAACTACCCATGTGCGAACATACGAGGTGTGTTCAAAAAGTAAGGTGACTTTGTATTTTTAAGAAAAAATATTTATTTATTTATCAATATTTATGTTGTCCCCTTCAAAGTAATC
>JAPYYV010005747.1:0-15857 GCA_030522625.1 Copidosoma aretas | reverse complement strand
TAAAGAAGCCTTTTCGAACGAGTCACGTATACTATTTTTTTGCCTGAGAACCTAAAATCAAGCGGCGACGGTGCTATTTTGAGGTTAGAAGGCAAAAAAATATTTTATCTTTAAGAAAACAAATATGCATGTAATAAGGTCCCAAAAATTATTAATAAGCTGGCGTACTATATATATTTTTTAATAAGAAATCTATATCCAAACAACATAACGATTTCTATGAAGTTTCGTTAATGACTAAAGTGAATCCAGATACTGACGAAATTCTTAACATTATTTAAACAGTTTTCAATTAATTAATAACTTTACGTATTGCGAAAAGGTATTTCGAGTAATACTCGAATTCTTCATTAAGAATTACGGAGTTTGGGAGGCACAATTAAAAATTGTAGAAATATCTTGAAAAAATTCATGCAAACTAATGATTTCATTAGAAATATCACATTCAAATTTCAGACACCTTAGCTTCACTGTTTTTGGGCGTTAATTTTTTAACACGAGCGCTTATTATAGGGATGGTCGGGAACAGTGGTTTTCTATCGTTGAAAAAGTACCGTTCCCATAAGCACATGTGTCATTTAATAAATTAATTTCTTGAAAACAGTGAGACTAAGGTATCCGAAATTTAAATATGATATTTCTTAAAAAAGTTTTAGTTCGTATGAGTTTTGCAAGATATTCCTAAAATTTTAATTGTACAGCCCAACCCCTTTAATAACTGCAACGTAATATTTAGGTTCGAAGTCAGTTGAAATATCTTTAATTAAAAACTTAAACATTTGTAACAATCAAATATACTTGTCTCAAAAAGTACCGCGTTTGTGAAAACTATACATGATTTTCCGGATAATATGCAATACAATCAATCATGAAATTTCGATTGAGGAGATAAAAATACAGAGAAACCTTGACCAACCCGTATATTATAGTTATGTTTACTTTACGCGATCAGGTCGATTGAACCTACTCCCATGTAAATGTGGATTTAGACATGGGGATGGTCAGTGACTACTTTGAACCAATAAGAAAACGCCAGGAAAGAGAGACTCCAGCCAATCAGGGGTATTGACATGTAAGTACTTGGACGATTCCCCCGTAACTTGCTCAAATCAACATTAAAATTTGTTGGAACCAAAGTTGGTTAAACGAATTTTTTTTCATGGCATTTCTATTGCAAATCCATCCTTAACAATTACTTAAAGGGATGACACTACAAAGTTTTTTGTTTCAATGATATACGATATTTAATAACAGTAAATTTTAGTCTATTTTTGAAAAAAAAAACGTCAGACTCTGGTACGTGTAGGTAAGCTGTTCGTACAGTTGCAGTGTTTTAACTCAACTTAAACAAAAGCTGGCATCACGCCCTATCGATTAAAAAAAAGTTTGTTCAATTTGGTGCTACCGTTCGAAAGCTACAGTGGTTTGAAGAAGAGATAGAGTACATCTTCGAAAATGAGATTTTGTCCAGGATATTTACCGGAAATACGTAATTTTTCTTGAAATCGCTATAACTTTAGATTGGTGGAACGAAGTTCAACAAAGTTTTTTTTTAACTGATAGGGCTTTATTTCTGCTTTTCTCTGGATCCCCTAATGTTATTGGCTACTTCGCTACTAGCGTTGAAAGCAGAAACGACATTCACTGACGTATCTCACGAAAGAACTGATTAACTAAAAAGTGCGTTTTTTTAAGCGATTTATGTTCGAAGCATGATTTTAGTGCAAATTGTGGAACAAAAAATATATGAAGTGATAAGTTATACTCTTTGGTTGATAAATAATTGATGCAACGAATATAATCCTGAAATAGTGCAGTTGATAATGTATTCGCGTGAATACGGCAATAAGGCTTTATTTTTTACTGGTAAGACTTTTTATGAGATAAATTTAGTGTGGGATACGGCTTGAAACTGACATTTGACCTTATTTTTGTAATTTGTACCGTAGGCTATACATGTAAAAGAAAGCTTACAACTTTTAGTACACATCACCGCTTTTATCTTATTCAATTTTATTTGTACACAGGAGCACGAGCCCTGGACACTATTTGAGCAAGTTATGGAAGAATCACCCATGCATAATAGGTATACTTCAATGCAAACGGGGGGCGCTTCTCTATGGTGACATCCGAGCTGAGCTTGCTTACTGAACATCCCCATAAACATGATGGTCCGACCGCAAACATAGATATACGTTTGCATGAAAGCTGGTTCGATGTGATCGACCTGACTGCGTATAGTTAACACAATTATTTATTGGCTTTGGAAACTCACCAGACTAGATGTAAGATTCAAATTTTCTATAGTAGAAAAATCTCATGCTCCATTATTCAACGGTTATAATTTAACATCGATACCATCAGTTGATTATATCAGGTACCCCGATAGGTGTGACTACTGACGATAGCCCTTAAAAACATAGGCAAACGATTTCCTATACATACACTTACCTGAGACACTTGATGCCAAAGTCAGCGAGAGCCCTGAAGTCAGCGTGAGAAGTAGTGATGCCCATTTCACCAGATAGAGCTGGTTCTTCCGTTTTCGAGGGCCCCACATTCTATAACACTGCAGGTCGTCTTTAGGTAACTACAATAGTCACTTTTATATTACACAACTACACCTCGCGACCGTCGTCGAGTCAAATATCGAAATGGTATACATACCTATCGTTTGACTGAAAAGTTATAAATTAACTATTTCCTTTGTACAAGTCGTTGAAAGAGAGATGGAAGGAGAAAAAGATAGTAGGTGTTGAACGTCATTTGATCACTTAATTATGTATTCTGGCGGGGAATCCAATATTGATTAAAGCCAACAGCGACTACTTCAACTAATTTTAATTCAGAATATTAAATTATCAAAGTCCGGCCGAACGGGGCAGCACCGAACTTGCCCAAAGTAAATAAAAATACACATTTGTTCACCGAGAAAAAGTTTGGGCCGAGAGAGTCCCATGTATCATCAAAGTACTGGAACCTCAATGGTCGTACTCTTTATAGAGACTAAACTTTTCAGCTCGGGTGGCTCACGACTCAAGAGTCAGCGTGAGTGTATATCCATTCATATGTATACAATGAAAGTCTCTCAGTGTACAAATGCATAGCAGTATTTATGTTTAATAAGAGTATTAGATACATAGTATCATTTAGTATCTATGTATTTTTAGATGATACACACACACCTAGTCGTAAGCTTCGAGCTCATCAGTTTGGAATCTATGAGCTCGATCGTTGGGCTCTAGTAGATCGATGCTGTATCGCATTCTGTATAGGTTCAAACAGCAGTATTCTCACAATTCAAATTTTTTCTCCGCGTTCAGCGAGGTCGGATTAAGGGTCTGAGAGCTGTAGCCTACAGGCCAATGACTGACAGAGAACTGGCCCCCGCCACCAGATTTGTTAACGGGAATAATAATGCTTTTATATTGCCTTATCTTAATGCGAGCCAATTAGTGTACAAGGCTCACTTTTTCTAAATTCATTCGATAAATAATTTAAAAGCACTTATTAACGAGCAAGCAAATAACACTAATTACAATGCAGCATGAACATCATATCCGTATACAGCCGAAAATTCTTATGAATGTCTGTAAATCGTACGGCCAAAAATTCTTATGAATGTCACGACATGGTGTATCCTTGACACTGAGGTTTGCGGAAGATTTTTAGAAGCAGAAGTGGTTTCTCGTTCACGGGACGCTAATATGTGGCTTTTGCTCATGTAGACGGCCAAGGGTGTCCGCTCGCTGCGAGACAGATCTTCCGGTGTTGATACGAAGCTCAAAAGCTTCGGCGCTGTTGAGAGCTCAGTCCTGGCTTCCCTGACGGGAATCGGCTAGCCGACGCTGCCAGCGGTAACCCACCGACCAAAGCCAGACGGGCACGCCGACGACCCCCTCCCCCAGGTCCAGACATCGTCGGGAGAAATCACGGTCCGCCCTGGAAAAATCGGGAGGGCCGTGTGTTTTCGGCGTCATGGGTACTTTTCCACCGAAAAAAAGCTCGAGAATAGAAATGCCCGAAAAATTTTCGACGAGAATCAAACCATTTTCGGCCTCGAGTATGTCAGGCTAGGAAGCTAGCACGCTAACCACTGAGCCGTCGATGACTCTGAGTACTCTGACCGACTCCGAGCCAGTGTTATTTAAAATAAAGAGACTTGAATACATCATGCACATTTTTTTTTTTTATTTTCCCTTATAAAAATATAAAAGCGTAATTTTTGCCGTAAAATCTCGAGATGTAATGTTACTTAATCATCGGGAAATATTGTAATGTTTTACGCTTAAGAATTTCAGTTTGTCATGCTCCCCGTGCGAGTATGTCATGTTTTTCATCTCTGTTGGCAACAGACTACTGCGCTCGTATACGGGAAGTGAAAAAACGCAGTCACCTCTTTTTTCCTGCTCCATTTGTTATGGCACGCTCCGATACTACTGATGCAACACAAAACAAATTTCGCCCAACGAATAGAATACAATTATTGTCCCTGGATTCCATCTGCGGATCGATATTGATGACAAGGTTGATGCTAATTGTGAGAGAGCGTTATGAGAGCGTTGTGAGAAAACATAAAAGCTTGCGTAAAAGTTCAAGGCGTCATTGAGAGCTTAGAGCTGTCGGTCGTCGATCCCGATGGAACAGACGATATGGCGTTTAATGTACAGTTCATGCCACTGTTACTTCCAGGATGGGAGTGCAAAGCAATTGGACCACTGGAGCCTGAGTCATTATTCTTCAAACTCATCCACTTAGGCATCCTCAAGTACCGTTTGGCGAACTTTCGATACTCCTTGCGGACCTGTAACAGTTGCGACAAAAGCTTAGTTTTAATTTTCTCTATCCCGTATACATAACGTACGGAATAGCTCATATATTCAGGTGATATTGTAACACTGTTTGAACTAGACTAGCTATAAAACATGATAATCTAGTGGAAGCGATAATATGGTGCCGGCTTTGCGAGTTTCGAGCATTAAAGATACTTGTATTGCGACGAACTAAGAAATTCAATTTCAACTATAATTTAGGAACGAGTCGACTTCTACAGGGGTAAAACCATGAGTTAAAATAAAAAAAACTGCTCGATGAGATGGAAAAGAACCTTGACACTTTAGTCCAAATTTTTAAGTGAGAAAAAAATCATTATCCAATAAAAGGTTAGGCTCACTTGATCAATTACGTAACTTTTTATTTTCTTTCAGTACACTACATCTATATATATATATTTTAGCATTTGTCTCTCTATATACTTCTCGTATCATCACTATTGAAATTACATTTAAAATTTTGATCAAATGAATACATTCTAGCTTGTGTTGTTAACAAAAAATTACCTTGGTCGAATCCATATGAAATCATGCAGCGACCTACGGAGTGGTCAACGAATCGAGCTGGAACTTCATTTTTTCGACTATTTAGACAAAAAAAAAGCGACATGTATTTCAGGGTTTTGCTTAAAAAAAATTGTATGTGGCTCTACGATACGATTCAAAGTTCACGTTTAAGCGACGTTTTGAAAATTCCGAAAAATGATAAAAAACTACTACCTCCGTCATTCATTCAACAATGCATCAAATTGGACGATTTTTTTTTTAATTAAAGGAAATTTTATCTAGATTTAAAAATTTTTTAAATTTGTAAGCTACCTTTCACATAGATAAAGTTACATACAAAATACTAAAAAAAGCCGATTTTAAAAAAATTCCAATTTCTCGAAAAAAAAATTTTGTTTTTTATGAAAATTTTTTCACGGTTAAAAGACGGATTAAACTATATTTCCAACCATACGGCTAGTGCCGCCAACTTTTTAAAGCTGAGATGTAACGTTATTACCGAAAAACGGGTATTTTTCATATGAAAACATTTTTTTTTTGCACGTTTGGAGCCAATTAAAATACTTTATTAATATTATGGGGTAAATCTATTGCGTGCAGATGAACATAGAACTCAACAGCTTTAATTTAACTACTTGTAAGGCCTAATTTTTATAAAACTTTCCGTCATTTCTCAACATTTACTTGAAACCCTCGGAACTTTCCTTCTTAAAAACGATTTTGACTCAACAAGAGCTTAAATTGAAGGTCTTTTCAAGCGCAATCGAACAAGTGAAGGGTAAATGTTATGTCTGCATCAAAACTTGAGCTATACGCAAAATAGTGACACTATGATTTTTACCAAATTTTATTCCATTAGAATTTTTCACTACCTGTCGGCTCAGCAGAGAGTCAGCCACTCTAAATCTGAATAAGTGAAATTTCACTTAAAATAAGTGTATATGCACTTATTGAAGAAGTTATAAGTGAACAACGTAGAATAGGTGAAATCTTGATCACTTTTTCAGTAAGTGAATATTAGTCACTTTAAAAATAAGTGAAATGCAAACCTCTTTTTAGTTTGTTAAGTCACTTTTTAAATAAGTGAGAATGCAACTATTTGATAAGTGAATATCAACTTATTCAAAAAGTGTATAATCTGACGCTTGTAATAAGTGGATTGTATTCTTTTATTAACAAAAAGAATATAATAACCTCTTTTTTTTTTTATTTTTGTATTCTAAAGACAGTCTAGACGTGCGAGCGTAAGTTAAATTTAATGTTATTTGAAACAGAAAAAACCGTATAAGAAAAAATCTCTTTTGAGAGAGACTTGAACTTGAAATCTCTGGCGTGGAATTCCATCGATGAGACCGCTGAGCTATGGGGACCTGAGAGTACGTTAGATTGAATTTTGTACATACGGTGTACATGAACGAAGCCTTATTTATACTTTATGCACGCAGATAGTATTTTTTACTTTACAATGTTCTAACAAAAGCCATTATTTATGTAATGAACTAATTTATACGTAAAGTTATTTAATTGATATATATATATATATATATATATATATATTCAAACGAATCTCTTTATATAACTATTATACAACAGATAACTTGAATTACAAATGAATGAGATGTTTCCCAACTCCTTAAAAAAATTTTAACGTTGTTGCTCTGATATATTTATGTATAATATGTAGATGTCCTTTTTATTCGTTCTTTTTCTTGTAGAAGTGACGAGGCGTTTAGATGGTTTCCTATACTTTTTGTAGGACTCATAATAAGACCGCGTGGTGAAAAAACTGAACATGTATTCTTTCTCTGTCTCACACTCTCACGGGCTTATGACGAGTCTTGTAAGAGTAAGAGATCATCTAAACGCAACCTTATATCTTGTCACAGATCAACGTATCCTCGCTCACCCTTAAGCCAAATAGTTTTAATATACTCTGTTATTACCTCCTACGGAAAATACAATTCGAGCAATCCAACAATGCCATATTGTTGAATTAAGTCCATATTTACTTGATACAAGTAAAAATTCATCATTGTTTTTAGTAAATATTTGATTGATACTATTCAAGCATGAAATTTTATTGAGTCAAGTAAATATATACTTGACGTAATTTACTAGAATCAAGAAAACTGACTTACTAAAATCAAGCAAAATTTCGCTTGATCCAGGAAATTTTTTTTTGTTTCTATAAAATATTTCGTAGACATTGAGAATCGGTGAATCTAAGAAAATATTTACTTGAAACTAGAAAAATTACCTTGATTTGAGTAATAAATTTCTTGGTTTTAGTAAATGGAATTCAAGAAAATGAATTTACTTGAATCTAGTAAATTTTTCTTTCAGTATAATTTATCACAAGTCTGTTGTTGAAATATCTACAAGACAATAGATTAGATTAAATTTTTTTTATTATTTACTTAAAATACACAGTACTTACAACCAAAGTATTATCTATATACGAAAATTGCACACATAGAATCTTGTTTATAATTCATACTATCCACTACTTCCACATATTTAAAAGTGATATTTTACTTATTTGAATAAGCCACTGATTTACCTACATGATTACACTTATTCATAAGCAAAATTCTACTCATTGTTAAGTTGTATCACTTACACGTAAATATGAGTGAGTTTTAACTCATTCATAAGTCAAATCCACTTTTTTACGAGTGGAAATGAATTGACACATTTAATAAATGACATTATCACTCATTCAGATTTAGAGAGATAGTATTAACTCAAACGGTATTTCGAAGCGCTTGCAAAGAGCTTTACTTTGAGCTTTGGGTGAGTTCAAAACGATGC
This sequence comes from Copidosoma aretas, assembly GCA_030522625.1. Classification (NCBI taxonomy): domain Eukaryota; kingdom Metazoa; phylum Arthropoda; class Insecta; order Hymenoptera; family Encyrtidae; genus Copidosoma; species Copidosoma aretas. Next base: position 7,707 of record JAPYYV010005747.1, on the reverse strand, counting down.
CCAGGTAAAAAGTTACGAACAACTCAAAGTTGCAGTGAAAATGCTTTAATTTTAGAGTTTTTCAAAATTGTTTAACATCAACTTAAATCGTCCGTAACTTTGGCCCTGGTTGGTTTTTTTACTCACTTGGTGCTTAAATTAAAGCTTTTTTCAAACACTTTCAGCTAGCATTCTAGCCGATATCATAACTGCATCCAAAATAAAGTTGCTATTGAAAGTGTAAAGGTGAGATTTTATGCGAATTTCGCTGATTTCAGCACCTTCAATCTGGATGACGTAACTCTTCCCTAGAGTGAAAAAACGGGTGTACCGCAGGCAGAATCACGCTCTACAGATCAAAATGAAAAAATTAAGCTTCGTTAGAGCTCATTTTCTTGCGAATTTGCGATGGAAGAGAAAATAATTGTCGATAAAAATCGGCTACCAAAAACGCTAATTTTCTTTGTAGATTTTGATGTCCATTCGAAAAATATAGGGATTTTTAGGCCTTACAAGTAGTTGAATCAAAGCTGTTCAGTTCTATGTTCATCTGCATGCAATAGATTTACCCCATAATATTAATAAAGTATTTTAATTGGCTCCAAAAGTGCAAAAAAATAGGTTCTCATGTGAAAAATACTCGTTTTTCGGTAGTAACGTTACATCTCAGTTTTAAAAAGTTGGCAGCACTAGCGGTATGGTTTGAAATATAGTTTAATCCGTCTTTTAACAGTAAAAAAATTTTCATAAAATAAAAGATTTGTTTTTTTCGAGAAATTGGAATTTTTTAAAAATCGCCTTTTTTTAGTGTTTCGTATATTTATTCATGTGAAAGATAGCTTGCAAATTAAAAAAAAAAAAATATAATACTAGATACAATTTCCTTCGATTAAAAAAAAAATCGTCTGATTTGATGCATTTTTGAATGAATGACGGAAACTTTAGTTTTTTTATCATTTTTCGGAATTTGCAAAACGTCGCTCAAACGTAAACTTTCGTCTCGAAGAGCCGCATACAATTTTTTTTAAGCAAAAGCCTGAAATATGTGTCACTTTTTTTGTCTGAAAAATCGAAAAAATAAAATCCCGGCTCGATTCGTTGATCACTCCGTAGGTCACTGCATGATTTCATATGGTTTCTACTACGTTTAATACGTGGATGATAATTTCAATTTTCTTGACACACTAACAACTATAGCAATAATTGTTCATCCATACTGCACACATACAAAGATTTGTGATTTAACTCATGTAACAGCCATGTATTACGTTTTGAACTGATTATAAATTTATAATTATTCATAAGGAATGATTTCCTTTAAACAAAGAAAAAACTTGATTACCGGGAGACTTTTTTTTTTGGTCTTCCTCAGGAATGCAACGAATCATTAAAAAATAAATTAATTTTTTCCTCTGCCATATATTTTCTTGAGTTAATCAAAATCTTGAACAGATAGAAAATAATTGTGAAATATTTGAATGACTTTGCTTACCTTTTCGTCCTGCAAGCACTGGAACACAAAAATGAAAAGTCCCTGGAAACTATTCAACGTTGTGAAGATGTATGCGAAAATCATGGTGTTCACATTAATGAACAGCAAACCAAAGGTCCAGGTCAAACCCAGCAAGAAGACTAACATTACAGCGCCCTTCAACCACATTCTAAAAAAGATTAATTTATTGTTGCTTCATAATAATTACGACTAATATGTTGATAACTTATTTATTTAGTTATTAGTTTGATGGATGTAAATATAAATGGTATAAACCCATCATATACATTTAGTGGTGTTACTTAATTATAGTATTTGAGTCGAAGAATGGATTGATTACAAATAAAATTAACAAGACAGTGTATTAAGTAAAAAAACAGAGAATCAATGGAGGGGCTTACCTTGTACTTATTTGCCTTGAGTGTTCCTTGCCGTTTATTGGGATGCTTGACTTGTACATGGCATATATTGCCATAAATAAAAATCCTACGTTTACCTAAAATATTAGTGTTCAGAACTATTAACAGAAATATTGCATGATTAATTATCTCGTTCAACGCAAAATAAAAATAATAGTTACTATTGGATAAGTAATAATTATTTGCTAAATCAGTGAACTTATTCCATGTATTGACTAAATTTGTTCGATTTACAAGCGATTTTTGATGTGTTCATTTTGGTTGTCTACGTGTGTACGCATGTATGTATTAAAGAATAAATTCTTGTATTGGATATTCAGACAAAAGAATAAAAATATTAAAATATGGGTACTGGTCCGTGTAGTGTGCAGCAGGCGAAGCCCCACTAGTACATATATGTAGGGATAGAGAGAAAGAGAGAGAGAGAGAGAGAGAGAGAAAGAGAAAAGAGCGAATTCAAGGAGAATATAAGTTAGCAACGAGTATAGGGTAAAGAATGTGCTAATAAAAAAGGGAAGAAAATATTTATAAAAGAGAATCGAAAAACATACCAATAAGATGACTATGACTGGACCCACGAAGCTAAATATGAAATAGTTTCCTGTTTTAAGCCAACAGTAGCTCTCGGTGCCGTAACCTTGGGGATTTATGGAACAGGAGACCACAACCACTATCAGTGGTAGTCCGTACGCAAGTAGATAGTACCATGGAAGCCGAGACCTTCTTGCCTCAAAGATCTTCATCAATAAGAAGTACAATTGAAAACCTGAAGGCAGTAGTAACAAAAAAAAAAGGAAATGTGTATGAGTTAAATCATTGATGGATTGATCATTTAATCGGCACTTCTAGTTATACTCTATCTCCGCTATACATCTTACTTATATTATTGAGACATACAGAATTCTCATGCGTTGAAAAACGTGACAAATTTATACCTTCGACAAGCATCCACGCAAAGGCGCACAAAAGGAAGTAGTGCAGGAGACCGGCAACAATGCTACATACTATCCGCTGACTAGTATGTTCGATTCCACCAATGATAAGAATCTCTACGATGAGAAGACACCCACACAAGTTTGTATGGATTGTCGTCTTGTCAGACTGTGGACAAGCGAGAAAAAGGTTTTGTTTATAATTTTATTTTTATTCAGTCTGCAATACGGATAAGCGATAGGCGTCATATTAGAACGAAGAGTGTTTGAACAATCAGGGCCCCTAGAATATATATACATCGGTATACACTGCTGTTAAATTTCCCAGCTTCATCTGTGCTAAGCTTTTCTATACTAACCATCCCTCTACTGAAGATGAGTGTCCCCGAATTCGTCCCCATCTTGATTGCATCACTTAATCGCTTACCGAATTCGGCCCTTGGTCATTAAAATGTTCTCCAATATCTTACCGAATTTGTACGGTAAGATATTGGGTCATGTAAGATATTGGGTAACATCCTTGGGTGATTAAGACATCCCTTTATCCCTTAATGAAGCCGTCCCCGCTTATTCAATAAATAATGTTCAATTCGTCCCGTTAAGTAGCAGCTCGTTGTTCTCTAACGGTATTGATACTTCAATCACATATGATGAGCATTTTCGATTTGTTTACATGCTTGTAACTCTCGGTTTAACGTGCTTGAGTACACTATTTTTAGGTTTTGGTTAGCTGAGCTGTTAAACAGTCTCTTATCTGTAGAGTTAATTTGCAGTTGCAAAGATGGAATTTGTTGTAACCAAGAGAGGAAAAATTTTGCTGAATTTGAACGGGTATTGCATCGCTGGGGGTGTACAAATCGTAAGTGCCACAGTAGTAAGTGTACATAATAGTACACACAATCACGGACCAGTCGCAATAAATATCAGAAATTAGAAGTAATTCATTAAAATCTAAAGTAACCGATGATATTCGTCCATCTAAATTAATGTATTAAGGTGGCTCATTACCCTTGCACTGTCTATTTGTGTGACATCAGACTATACCACACCTGAAAACATATCGAGTAGCAGGCTTGAAGTGTATACCTATAGATACGAATCCGCTTGTTTACGTGCTGAAGTTAACTATCGCTCATCGCAAACACGGTCACCTTCTCGATAAAATATGTTATTTATTGCCCGGTAAACCCTAATATTCTTTACATCATTTTAAAGCTTACAATTTCTTCTATCTGTACCTAGTTTTTTAATAAGAGTTAAGGTATATTTAGGAAGATATCGGAACATAATTGATCAAAGTTCAATGGTCTCCATGCACATGCATGTTAAACGTTAATTTTCAAGCAACTCGTTTGCAAAAATTTGCCTGGTGATATGGTTTGAAATTTTGAGAGATGATTCGTTTCACATCGAAGTGCAAATCCTCTAAGTTTTAGTCATAGTTAAGGTAGTTCAATTTCGTGATAAGCCACCTTAAAAAAAAAATCAACACTTCGAATTGCAATCAGAAGCGCGATGGAAAAAATATAATTATAACGGAGACGAATTCGGCAGAAGGGATGAGAGAAAGCTTTAATGATCCGGGGACGAAGTTGGCCATTTTTATAATTTCGGGGACAAATTCGAGAATCCCACTGGAAATAGATCATGCAAAGGTCGGTGGGTTCCCCCTGGCAGCGTGCAGTCTTAGATACTAATCCCCGTCGTGGGAGTCTGCAGCTCTTCGACCGGGCCGATGGATCGCTGGCGAGTCTCTTCCGGGGGAGGGGGGGGGGGGCAACACATGGGCCAGTTCATCTGGTGAAGTCGCTGTCAGCCCTGCAACTATCGGCGTGGCTGGGCCGCTAGGCTGAAGATCTATGAGTGAATTCTCTTCGCTCATAAGTCTGATGCCTGACCGGGATGTGTATCTCTCTCCCTCTCCTTCCCCCTGTAGCTGTTTTAACACCTCAATATTCCGAGTTTCGCCTCGATGCGTGAAGTACCGACCAGATTCCTCCCTTGGTCTCTTGGTTGGTCATCGAACTTCGACGTTAATTTCTCATCTTTCCACTATTTATCCGCTTCTATCTTTCCTTTTCTGTTTCAACACCTATATCAGAGTAATAGCCCAACGGCTGGCTCTCCCTTGGGGAGGATGGTTTCAGTCGGTAGGCACCTGTGATGATTAGCATCACGTAGTGTAATTGCACTACTCGCTCTGAGAATTAAATTGGAGAGCATAACAGATTCTACGGCAGTGCCCATGGTGGCGAATAAATGCGATCTGACGGTACTCATGCATACCAAACTAAGAGCAAAATCTTGATTTTATCGAAGGAGCGGAACATTTATTCTCGTCAGAGACTTCAGACGATGTATATATCAATAAAAAATTCAGTTTGTAAAATTTATTTTCGCCTCGTTGTACTTTTTCTTGACCGCAGAAGCCGGTCACTTTTAAGGTTTATCTGTCCATATTTGCTTTATAAGTTCGTGTATTTTCGTAATTAATCGTTCTTCTCCGTACTTAAACATCCCACCCGGTATGTGATCTATTTCAGCTGCCTTATTATTTTTGAGTTTTTTTTATAGCCGACCGTAGTTCCTCGATTGTATGTTCATTAATCTCCGGTTCTCCTATATATTTTGCCATCATTGTTGTCGTTTGTCTTGCGGCATTTGTGTGTATACATTAAATAGCCCATTAAAATAGTTTTTCCATCGTTCCCGAATCCTAATGTCGTGTGCAATAAGGTTCCCAACTTCGTCTTTATGAGTACTGTTACAGTTTGGTGGCTGAGTTTCTTCCCGCATGCATTTCTCGTGTATGTTTATTTCTGTAGTTATCAAATACATTCAAAATTTTATTCTCTTCCCTTTCCCGTTTTTAACTTCTCACTATCTTTTTTACCGATATTTTGCTACCTCTGTATTTTTCTAAATTTGCCTTATTATCGTTACCTAGATATGCTACTATTGCTTTTCGTCGTTCTTCGATCGCATTTTTACATTTACAATCGAACCACGGTTTGTTACTATTTTTTGAATTGCATAAAATCACGGTTTTGCTTGTTTTCCAAACTATGTTCCTAATATTTTCCCATTTCTGATCTATATTGATGGTCTGTTCTGATTCGGATTCAGTGTTCGTTTGACGATCAAGCCGTTTCGCGATTTCTTATTGATGTTTGACGCGCTTCGTTATGTCTCTCAGTAATATAGCCCGAAATCTTTCAAAATAATAATTGCATTCTTTTCAATTTTACTTTGCTTGTGACGTGACCGGCAGCAGCTCTGATGATGGCATGGAATTCTGGTCAGATGGGGTGGTGCTCTCCTTAGACAGCATGATAGTGCTTTGATTCCACGAAATGTTGCTGTTGTTGTTAGGGAACCTCGGGCTCGAAATCATCTTAGTTGGTATTGTTGTTGTAACTAAAAATTAGTAACGTCTTATATGATTGCAGTTATTATATAAATATGCTAACATGATAAGCAGTAATCCTATTATTTAATTTCGTCCCTTCTTTTCTATTTTTTACAAGCTTTTATATTTATTTTCGTTTATTGCCTGTCCATCCAGGACAAATCTTAAACTCTACTTTTTGGTTACTTTCTGATAACCGATCATGTTGAAATTCTGCATCCGGTGCACTTGATGCGATCGCTGCACCTGACAAATATGATGGATGGCTGAGTTGTCTGAGGGAAACTTTCCATTAGTAGTGCAGGCGAGTTAGTTTATCCGTTAAAAAAAATCTTCTGTCCACTTTTCCGACGGGACATTTAGATGAAAAATAGCAGAAATAGCTGAGTATGTTTGTGATCCTTGAGATGTTACTATACTAATCTATAATCGCAGTTAGGGGGTGAAATATATTTAAGCATCTTGAAATCGCGCTTGAAAATCAGTGTTTGAGGCCCGACGTCAGAGAGGCTTCCCACACTCCTTGGTACTTTGTATTCAATTGTGCTCCTTAGCGCCCGAAAGCTGGAAAAGTACTCATTTTCAAAAACGTTTTTGAGGGGCTTAGATGATTCTCACCTACTAATTGTAATCACACAGTTGTAGAGAAACATCTTACAAATAAATAAAAATTTGAAAAATCGAATTTGGACCATTTTTAGCGAATTCTCCGCCATTTTCGCGAAACATCTTTTGCTACATTTTTGCAGATTGTAGCAAAACTTAAAAACATTTTTTAACCAAATTTTTATTAAAGCTAGGTTTTACAAATACCTACAATTTTCGCGCCAAAATCAGTTTCTAGGACTATTAGAAGCTCTCTAATAGAATGTCCAAAAATGGGCATTTTCGGCGCTTTTAATTTTTTTGTGGAAAAAGTTGTGGACCGATTTGGACTCATAAAAACTTATTTTATTCGTATTTTTAAGCGCTATTTAAAAAAATTTTCGCATCGAAAATTGCAAAAAACCTATTTTACGGACCTTTTTACCTTTTTTCACATAGGTTCCGTGAAAATTTGCTTTCCAAAAATATACTCAGCTATTTCTGCTATTATTTTTATAATTGTCCCGTCGAAAAGTGGACGGAAGATTTTTTTGAAAATATGGGGTCCAATCCGCTAACTCGCCTGCACTATAGCACTCGCCCGCACGAAATTCTTGCAAACTTGGGAAAATTAGGGGCGTCTTGAAAGAAGGAATAAGTTGAGGGATAAGAATAAGAAACGGGTATTACGTGGAACTGAATAATATGTGACTAGGGCTGCACGAAATAACAAGAATAATCTTGATATTGTCTTGTCTTGTCTTGTTTTTCAAGACAAGAGTCGAGACAAGATACGTTTTAGAATTTCAAGACAATACCAAGAGTATGACCTCAAGACCATCGATCTTGACAATATTCTTGTCAATTTTTGTACTACAAAAAATAATCAAA
>JAPYYV010005746.1:4655-20970 GCA_030522625.1 Copidosoma aretas | reverse complement strand
CTGGGCTCAGCAGTGCGAGCCCTGTCAGCGGGCGAAGGTCCACAGGCACAATCGCTCAGCCCTGGGCAATTTCGACACGCCGGACGGTCGTTTCGACCACATCCACGTCGACTTGGTGAAGCTCCCGCTCACGAGGAGTTTCCAATACTGTTTAACTGTCATAGACAGGTTCAGCAGGTGGCCAGTCGCCGTACCGATTCCGGACCAGCAAGCCCCGACCGTCGTCAAAGCACTCTACGACAACTGGATTGCCTGCTATGGGACGCCTCTCACCATCACCTCGGACCAGGGAGCGCAGTTTGAGTCGGCCCTCTTCACAGAGCTGGCCAAGAAGATTGGTTCAAGCCGCATCAGGACAACGCCATACCACCCTCAATCGAACGGGATGGTAGAACGCTTCCACCGATCCTTTAAATCCGGACTGATGTGCTGCCGCGACATCCCCTGGCCGGACGCGCTGCCCTCGGTGCTCCTAGGTCTCCGAACATCTTTCAAGGAGGATTTACAAGCGTTACCGGCCGAGATGCTCTACGGCACGACACTCAGGGTACCTGGCAAATTTTTTACCGTCCAGAGCCACCCGTCTGCCAACCCGCCCTCTTTCGTCCAGGGCCTCCGACGCCTCACACAGGCCATCAAGCCTGTCCAGGCTTCGAGGCACCTCCCTCCGCAAAAGCCATTCGTTTTCAACGACCTGCAGAGGTGCTCCCACGTCTTCCACCGCATCGACGCTATCCGAAGGCCACTGGACCCTCCATACTCAGGACCTCACAAGGTCATCCGGCGCGTCAACGATCGCAACTACACGATCGAGGTCAACAACCAGCCCCGCACGGTCTCTACGGAAACACTGAAGCCGGCCCACCTCGAGGTAGCTGACCTGCCAGTCACCAGGCACGATGACACTGCTCTCTCGCAGCAAGCCGAGCCATCAACAGGATCACCAAAACAGCCGCCCCCATCGGCTACCAACCACTCCGGTAGTCAGGTTCCACGACCAACACACCGAACCGGCTCGACACCAACGCCTCTCTCCGCTTCGCCGCCCACCCATCCCACGCCCGGACCTTTGCACCTTGTCAAGGTCTAGAGACCGGTTTCGTTTTGCTCAAAGCCGGCGAACAGCACTGGCGGGGGAGCTCCTGTGGTGGTACCCGATGGCCAGAGCACGAAAAGGAGTTCGCGCCGCAAGCAGCAGCTCATCCCGCGTGCGCAGTGGTAAAGCACACAAGAACACGCCGTCTCGGTCCGCAGCGCCCACCTTTAGGTGCCCACCTTTAGGTGGCGAGTGCTGGCGACTCCCAAGACTCGAGACTCTCACGACGACCAGCGAAGATGACGGCACGCGCCTCGCCAGCGATCAAAGTGAATCGTTCTAAAGTAGTTTTTTTTGTACCAGAAAAAAACCAAGTTTCCTTGTATTAGGTCATCATAATGTAGAATCATCATAGGATTATTCATCATTCCTCGACCTGGCACTTTACCTCCGGCATCCTTGAGCACCGGGAATTGGCTCACCCCGCGACAGTTCCCAAAGATATACCATATGAAAGTTACGCGTGACGTCATACCTGTAGTCGATTATGCATTGGATTTTATACAGGTATGACGTCATGCAGCCCCTACTCCTGAACTTTGATACGCTCTATCTTGGGAAATTTTCGTTTATATGAAAAAAGAAAAAATACGTGTCCAATATTTTTTGATGAACTACCTGCCGGGCCAAATGGAATTTTTCATGCAAGGATCCTATTAGATGCATTCATTGCAGGTATTGTTTTTATCATTTAGTCTTATGTATAATTAAAAAATTATCAGTCATTTGCGATTATAAAGTATTCACAAATTTTTTTCTTAAAAACTGTCCATCGTTTTGCATAGCAAAAATGACAGAAAACCTTCCATTTCTTAATTTCACGTAGATTATAATAAAAATTGTTTCTCATTGATTCGGAATTTTTGAAATTTATTCCCACCATCGCCATTTCAGAGCTATCGTTTTAAATTTTCCAAATCCGACATCAGATTCGTAATCAGTGACCCTAAATATCCCTTAAACCACGTACGCGTCGCATCGCACAGAGGAGCAAAAAAAACTTTTTTGGTTCAAAAGTTTCTAGAGACCACAATTTTTAACCGATTTACATATCTTTTCTTTTTTTTCAATTTCAAGATTTCGGGATTTTCAAGATATACATGGAAGCCGATTTTCGATTTTTTTCTTAACTTTGACTGTACCGAACCTCAAAGGTCAAAAAATATCCATACCTGCTAAATGGATCACTGTTTTAAACAGAACAATTGACGTTACGCAATAAAATCAAGGAAAAAATGTTTTCGAACATTAATTTTAAGGTTCTGTATGATAAATTCAACTTAATAATCGATATAATTAAGATGGCGAAACCAATGTGTCGGATCGAAATATGATCAAGTGTTCAAACCTCTAAAAAAAACTTTTTACTCGAGGATGTTTGAGGTCACTCATTACGAATTAATGATCTACATCTGCTAATTAAAGATGACAGAACCAATACAGCAGACCAAAATCTAATAAACTGCTCAAATCGCCAAAAACATTCACTTAAGGTCGCTGATAACGAATTTATGATCTAAATCTTTAAATTTAGATGGTAGATCCCATGTGACTGACTAGAATCATAATATGAGTGGGGTTGTAGCAGTTTTAGGTAAAATACGTGTGCGGAGAGGAATAAAAAAATCGACAATCAGCTTCCACAAATATCTTGAAAACCCTCTTATCTTGTAAATAAGAAAAAAAATTATCAAAATCGGTTAAACAAATTGGTCTCTAGAAAATTTTTGACCAAAAAATGTTTTTTTGCCTCACTATGTGTCGCCCCGCTGCACAGTGGGAAAAAAATTATTTTTTTTATTCAAACGCACTTTTCCAAGCATATTTTCATTCCATTCAGCCCTTTTGTTTTAAATACTTGTCAGAAAATTTACTATTGATCTTTCTGGCCCGATTTTTTATTTGAGATCTCAGTTTTTCGTCATTTTGCTTGTAACCTAAAAAAGAAATTAATTTTTTTATACTTGGTAACTATATTGCTTTTATTACAATGAAATACGCATAAATATTTGTATATAAGGATTTTTAAGGTCGCACATTACAAATTTGCTGTCAAATATGAGATTCAAGATGGCGGAATCAATATGGTGGTCCAAAACCCATTTTTTTTGGAATTTACAAATTTCTTAAAAAACGGTAATTAGGGGCTTTTGAGATCACTGATTATCAATTTTTCGTCGAATCCATAAAATTCAAAGTAGCTGATCTAATATGGCGGACACGATTTTTTTTTAAATTGAAAATATTGTTATTAAAATTGGTATTTGAGAATTCTTGAGGATACGAGTTAATCACGAATGACTAAAAAACTAATATTTATTCATTCAGATTAATGTTTTATGCAAGACCTCAGTTTTCTGTTGTCTTCTGTATAACCTCAAAATAATTTTTCAGCATGTTTCTTTATTGAATGTCTTCAATTACGATGAAATATATGTATATTTTCGTTCATAAAGGTTTTTGGAAATCAGTTATTTCGAATTTGATGTCATATAAATGTGATTCAATGAATTTAAAGTTATCTTTTAGACATCTCAGGGTCCTCTTCAACCCTGATGAGACTGTAAATTTATTATTTATGCGTACTATCAGATTACCGAAATGAATACAATAAATACAAGTTATAAGTGTTTTTAGTCAGCTGATTCATGATTAACTCATGTCCTTCAAAACTTTCAAAAATAAATTTTTATAACAATTTTTTTAATTTTTCAAAAAATACTGTCAGCCGTATTAGATCAGCCATGTTAAATTGTATGTATTCGCCGAAGAATTAATAATCAGTAATCTCAAAAGCCCTTACTTACCGTTTTTGAATAAATTCAGTGATTCCAAATAAATTTGTATTTTGCCCACCATATTGATTCCGCCATCTTGAATCTCATATTCGACAGCAAATTTGCAATGAGCGATCTCCAAGATAATTGTAGACAAATATTAATGCGTATTTTATCGCAATAAAAGCAATATAATTAATGAGTGTAAAAAAATTAATTTTTTTATAGGTTTATAAGCAACATGACGAAAAACTGAGATCTTAAATAAAAAATCAGGCCAGAGAGATCATAGGAAATTTTCTGATAAAATTTTTTTAAAAAAGGGCTCAATAGGATAAGAATCGACTTCAAAATAAGCGTTTGAATAAAAAAACTTACTTTTGTTCTACTGTGCGCCGCACAGTGGGAAATTTCTGCTTTTTTTTGTTTAAAACCTAATATCTCTAGAACGAAAATAGGTATAACAAAAAGTTTTTTTCGAGTGTGAGGGTTAGTTGATGTGAAATACGGGAAAATTATTCAAAAATGTGTTAGGCACTAATCTAACCTCAAAAAGCTGCTTTAAACCTCATAATTTCCCCTAAAAAACTAAGAAACGCGAAAAAAGAAAAAAGTAGACACTACGAAAGATGTAAAAGTATCATTTATGACTTAGTTAAGCTGAAATTATCCTTCTTGTATTGGCTGTACACCTTTCAATATCAAACATATCCTCAAAGTAACTATGTTGTCGACAAAATAATTTTTGTTTCTATTGTAATATTATTTCATTATATTACAAACTGCTAGACTAATGATTATTTGAGTTTATGTTTGATATTCAAAGGTGTTTAGTCAATACAAGAAAGACAATTTCAGCTTAAGTAATTAATAAACAATACTTTGACATCCTTTGCAGTGTCTAATTTTTTCTTTTTACGTTTCTTACTTTGTTTTGGTACTTTATGAGGTTTCAAGCAATTTTTTGAGGTTAGTTTAGTGCCTGACACATATTAAAATGATTTTTTCGCACTCCACATCAACCACATTTCACGTTTAGAACAAAATTTTTAATATACCTATTTTCGTTCTAGAGATATTAGGTTTTGCACAAGAAAAAGTCGAAATTTTTCACTGTGCGCCGCGCCACACCATGTCGAACATGGGATTTTCAGGCTATTGCTTGCTCGCCGCACCAGCAAAATGCAATCCAGATATCTCTTTTTAACTATTACATAGTAAAAAATTTAAAAAACATCACGCGCGTAAATTTTTCTTAGTTCGATATAAAGAAATTCGTTCTAACAAGAGGAGTAAGTTATAATAATACGATCTCACTAATTTCTACGATTTCTCCATACACACCTTAAACAATTACCAACTAAGTGCTGTCAATCACAGAATTTCTCTAGCTTCTCCTTACCATACGCGATGTCAAGTATTAGGTAATAATCTCTCCTGAAAATGATCAATTTTGTACTTCGATGCAGGGGCAACTAAGCCAGGCAGTACCGAACAAATCATAGTAGCTATTTTCAGTCGGAAGGCTTCTGTACCATCGACGGCATCAATCCATCGTGTGATTATAAAAAAATTTGATACCTCATACATGAATGCACTCGGTCGCGCCTCCTAAAGTACCGACTAATTAATATGTATAAATAATAAAATATTATGTGTGAATGGCAGAAATTTCATATTATTTAACAAAAATTGTATGGATGAGAATATGAGGAATGATTCATGCATTAGAATGTAGAATATCATACAAGTATTAAACAATTTAATTGAACCATGCATAAAAAATAATGTAAACATTTACTGCAATATTGTAAGCAATTGGCTTAAAGTCCAATAAAATCTTAAATTTAGTATAAATTTGATGCAAAAAACACAAAATCATATATCGTGTCGTACATTAAAAATAATCAAAGTATAAATAAAAATTTTTGGAATAAATAGCAAAGATCATTAAATTTAAACAGCATGTATAGATCAATACATGATAAATGTACAATGCAATAGCACATGAAGTATTAGAATTGCATTGAAAAATTCTATTGAACCATGCATAAAAAATAATGTAAACATTTATGAAACTTAAAAGAAACGTACATAAAGTATTATGCATAGCATTTAATTTTATGGCTTGCAGATACATATAAATATTTCTTAAAGAATCTTAAATTTCGTGTAAGAACCGAATGATTATTTTCCAGATATTTGTGGAAAAAAAAGTCAATTGATTAGATTGTTTGTAACATATATGTATAATCTTATTCAATTGCCAAATTAAAATCCCTTTCTATTCATTATTTTAAATTTTATTCTCAAATCTACCCGCTCTTGGACAGTTTCAGCCAATTATACAACGAATAAAAAGGCTTCAGTCACGTGATATTCAATCTTTTATCATAAGGACGATTAGATTATAAATTCTTTTAAATTTAAAACTATAATTATGAAGTAGAGATATAACTAAGTACATGGTGTATACAAGTAGGCGTGCAATTTTATTTTAAACTGAAACAGCTTGAGAATTCAACCAATTTTTATGATAAATTTAGGACGTGAGGGCTGTAATCGTTTAAATTTTTTTTCCTCTACTTGTCGTTTTTGTGCCACTTGAAGGGTTTATTTCAAGAAAAATTCTACAGACAAAGCAGTATAAGGAATCTGAGTCATCAATTAATTATTAGCTATTTAAATCATTTACTATGCATACCTTTGAATAAACTCGAGGATTTTATCCATATGAAAAAAGTTGATGCTTAAAATATGAAATTTCATGGAAAAATTTTGAAGATACTAAAAAATTTAATATTTTAAATAAAATTTTTAGTATCTTTGTAATATACCAATAAAATTTATTATTTTTTCAATAAATTTTTTCGACATGGATAAGAACAAAAAGTATTTTACATAATTTATTAAACAATTAAATTTTGAGAAAAAAATAGAGCAAAATGATTTGAATTTGCAGATAAAATAAAGAGCTATATCATTTAGAAAAACTAAAAAAGTCATGGAATTTCAGCAATACTAAAAGTTTGGGGGTTGGCACGTAATGCGCGCAGGGGACGGAGCCTCCCAGTCTTATTGAAAACATTAAAAAAACAAGACCGAAGATGTATTTTTTATCAAATATGTCATGTTTGATTCATTTTAAATACGTCACACTAATAGTGTATGATGTATCAATGTACTAGCATTTTATAAAGTTACATTAATTTATTTGTAACTAGAGGTTACTGTAAAAGATTAAAATTGTACACACATGCATTAATTTTCAACATTTCAGTACATTTGTGTATACTCATGTGTATGGAGATATCTATTGTGTAAATTTGTTGTAAAAGCTGAAATCTAGCTTCATTTTATCAAATCTTGAATGAGAACAGTGCAGTGTTAAGGAATTTTTGAATCCCATGAAATAATACGAAATTTAAAAAAAATTAAGCGTTTCAACACTGGAAATTTAAACTTTACGCTATGGCGTACAATTTCATGTACTTTTTGATGGCGTTTGAATTTATTAAATCTAATTATTTGTATCAACACTTAAAAAATTACTTTAGAAAATGATATATTAGTTATGAGACAAAGTTGGAACATGTTGGTGTACTTAGATTTTTATTTTATTTCACATCAATCACATTAAATGTGTTATGGTTTAGAAATGCATAAGATTTAATGTATAAAACATGAAATCCAACATAAAAACCAAAGTCAGCATGCTTATAAGCAAGTACAAGTTTTAAAATTCCCGAGGCACATGTAGCCATAGCTGAGTGATCGTGACGTCGGACTTCGACGCCGGAGGTTGGGGTTCTATTCCTGGTCACGGAGAGTTAAAGAATATTTTTTCTGGTTCAGCAAAAATAACTCTTTAATGAATACCATATACTTCTTACACCCATATATTTAATAATAATAAGAATTAGCAAAAAATAATTAATCATTCCTGCACGAATCTATTAATACTCAATAATCCCTATGAAATTTAATGTACATCCACACCTCTATTTTCATGAATTTTCTAAATTTTTTAAATAATATGGAATTCTATGCAACGTGGACATACATAATATTTTATGATCAAAAATTGATTGATAAAAACATTTATTCCACTTGAATTTCATTCAAATGGTACTTAAAAAAGTTGATGACTAGTGCATAGAATTTTGTAATTATTTTATGCCTACTTTCAAAGGTACTGGAAGGTCATTTGCAAACGGTGCATACATACATATTTCACAGAAGTACAATACATTAATGGGTAGGACATTAAAAATTACTATTATTTCATTAAAAAGGTACAGATAAAAGTCATGACGATTGCATGAAATTCCATGATTATTTAATGCCCAGATTTCTAGGTACTGGAAGCTCATTTCCAAACGACGCAAAAATATATATTTCATAGAAGTACATGAAATTAATGAGTAGGGCATAAAAGATTACTATTATTTTATTTAAAAAGGTACAGATGAAAGTTATGATTATTGCATGCAATTTTATTATTATTTAATGCCTAGATTTTGAGACACTGTAAACTTATTTCCTAATAATGCAAAAATGTGTGGGCCATAAAAATTTATAAAATTTGATGCATCAAACACTAAATTTCATACAATCAGAGCAATAAAATTTATCACACCGTTTAGAAATGAGCTTCCAGTACATTTCCATGAAATTTAACTTAAATATTTTTCACAATATACTTTGTAATCAATACTTAGCCGTCAGTACGGTTGTTCGATTCTATTAATTTCAAACAGTTGAAAACAAGGTCAAAACTTCCAAAGAGTACCGAGAACACTAGATATTGATTAAGACATATATCCGCTTTTTTTATTCATTTTCATTCCCCTATTATAATTTTACCTTTCATGCAATAAATGACACCAAGTATTATCTGCAACGAGTGCCAACGAGTTTTACTAACAATCTAACGAAACGCTTGTGTCTAGACTTTTCCTTTTCTCTTATACCATCTACTCTTGTGCATATTGAAATTTATTAGCTTATCTTTTCAGGTCATGCAATTTCATGTATACTTCAATTATTGATTATATCTTGATCCACACTCATCCATAATGTAATTAATTACGTAACACACCATAGTATGATCTTACCTTTTTCCTATTGTTATCTTGAGCATATTGAAAAGCAAATTCCGCCACTCTGCTCGATGCTTCTTCCGTGATAAGTTTAATGGATTGCACTACACCTTCAACAATTTCATGTTCAATACCAGAATATTCTCCTTCTGTGTTTTCTCTTATAGTAATAACATCAACATTGTCATAAAGTGTTTTGTATCCGTCTAAAGAACGACAAGGTCGAACATTAGCGTAAAGGTTGAATTCCCTAAAACAAATTCAAATATCACATCTTGTAACAATCGCCTGATAAAAGTACAGATAAATAGAATAGTTTTAAAAAAGTGTAGTTGATGAGTAAATTTTGTACATCTAATAGATTACATTTCTAGTTTAAAAAATGTTTATGATTAACTTGATTTATGTGGAAACATCAATAATAAAAATAACAAAAAAATTTGACCTAAAAGTTGTAACAGATGATAATACAGTACATGAAAAAACAAAATATTGTACAACTGTAAGGCTATATATCTAGGTTGTATGTTGATTAAACGTTTGGTGCGATCCACTTGATCGTTACAGTTAACTAAAATGTTTGACATATAATCGTGCCATCATTCCAAGCCCTTAAATTACCTTTAAAAAATGGAGCTTTTCACACAACAAGGGCAAAAACGGAAATACCAAGACAAGACAGTCTTGCTACCCAAGCCAAATCTTAGAACAGAAATACGCAGTTCGTAATAGCTTAGTTAAAACACAAATGGCATGTATTATTTTATTTATATCCTTTCATCAAGTTTCTAACAAAAACTTTGGGCTGCATGTAGGTTAAGCTACACACAAGCTCCTATGATAGCTAGTTTTGCGTGTATATGACGAGGTCATTTTTCTCTTTCTAGCCATGAGAACCAGAATCACACTTAGAAAACATTATTCATTCACGGTCCATTGTATGAATTATTCTTGCGTGTCTGCTTTATTTGTTTCATACGGGAGAAAAAAAAAGAGTGACAGTGATATAAGCGATTGGAATTAACTAAGACTGTAGGAGCAAATAAATATTAAAAGTGATTGTGTGTTTCATTTTATACATGTATGTATTTAATTATACAGGGTATTGCCAAATTTACTTTAGTGTATTTTGCTGATGTTGTTTGTTATTATTTAGGCGTAGCTGAATGCCGTCTGCTGGTGAGACGGCCACTGATGTTGGCGAAACTGGGCTCGAGGAGACGCAGGACGGGGCTTACAAGGGCTCCTCAGGTGTAGCTACCCTGGAGTCAACGTCGTCCGCTAGAGCAGGCCTAGGAATAAAGTGACGCTCGGTTGAATGAGCAGTACAGTGCGCACGTATGTTCAGCTCCGAAGCCGAGGAGAGTCTGCCAACATGAACGCCTACACTGGAAAAATTTCCGGAAGACTGCTCGCCTAAGTTTGGTATAAGCTGCGCGCGTAACTGCTTTGGCATCCAGCTCGCCCTACAGGGCACGTAGCACGACCGAAGCCAAGCGGGCAGCAGTGATTCTATATATACTCGTCTAATGTATGAACTGCCGCTTGCCTGGCCTTGGGCGTGCTACGCGCCCTGTAGGGCAAGCTGGATGCCAAAGCAATTGCGCGCGCAGCTTCTTCCAAACTTGGGCGAGCAGCCTTCCGGAAATTTTTCCAGTGTAGGCCGCATCAGTAGAAGCATAATCGTAATTACGTCATTGGCACAGTGCACATGTGCAGCAGGCCTCGTTTGTTGTATTCTTTGATGGCTCACAAATACACTATAGGCAAACACAGCGATTCGTATCGATGGCGTTCAGCATTGGTACGGGTAAATTCACAATATGTAATGGAACAGGGGAAAATTCGGCACCGTACGCGATACTTAACTGTCATTTTAATCCATTTTAAATTGGATGATCTGTCAGTGCGTCCCAGTATATACGAGTTTATCTAGGTTGAGTTTCTCCATGCAACAGCAGTGCAACAAAGTTATGTGACGCGTCAATTCACCGCTGTACAATATACATACATATATAAATATATAGATTTATAAATACACATCTTATATTACACATAAAAATATTAAACTATTGAGGCTTCTGTCGTGTAATTTTTCTCTACGTTTTTCCTTCTGTTTTACAAAATTGTAACTGTTCTAGTTAAAGAGGCTTGATAAAAAAAATAAAAGTTCTATTATAATACACATTTTACACCCATTCCATAACCCCATCCCAATAACTCAATAACTACTGTACGTATGTATGTATGGATACTTTTATTTTTGATTTTTTAAGTCTCTTGTACTAGTACGGGCACAATTATGTAAAACGGAAGGAAAAACGTAGAGAAAAATTACATTGTGTGTATGTCCGCCGATTATGTAAGTCCTGTTGTATTGTTGGATGATACGACTACTGTAGATTTTAAGCAGCTTACTCTATCATCGATTTTTTAGATGGAAAAATTACAAAAGTCTCCACTCGTTGGAAGGTGGGTAGAATAACTATAAAACAAAATGAGCAATGAGAAGTATCTGAATGGAATTCGGCTGGTCGAACGTAAATCAAAAAGAGGTTCTGTGCATAACTTGTATGTCACAGAGAGACGATATGTAGGAGCGATATTGCAACAAGATGGCACATCGCTTTGTAATTTTTGAAAGAAAGACTGTCAATTAATGATAAACTGATAAGTATCACAGATCCATTTATTAATGTAAGCGCCGAAACAAACGTACGGTAGCTTCAAAAGTACTGGGCTTCAGATCTTGAATTTACTGAGATTTCCTGTGAGCTACAAGAATTTCAAGACTTCACAGATATCGATCTTTTAAAGAGCAAGAAACTAGCTGAGAAAGTAACATTTTTCGCTTATTCACAAAATTCACAAAATTATAAGAATGTAGGCACCGTATTGGCTATAATTTTATCAGCGAAATCGCACAGTGCAGACGTTTAAAGAGCAATCAGTGTTTCTGTATCTCTAAAGTCTATAAAAGGAAAAACATAGCTATTTCAACTGAATATTTGTACTTATGCGTCCATTATAATATGTTTGCTCTTGTCTAATGGGATCCACGATCTGCAATTCTTATTTGATAAAAAAAACCGGGCGTCAACCGAGAAAATGGTGCAAGATATAATAGATGAGAAAACAAGATTAGGTCACGTATCAAAAAAGTTTTAGTACGAAAGCCAAATTGTCAAAGTTCTACAGAAAAAAACTATTGGATGTACATTGATTATCTTGCCTTTAACGTAGTTTTATAGTACTGTACAATTTTAAATGTAGGACTACACATATTTTTTTAGAACTGCATACTTCCCGCGGCGGAATCTCCTCTAGGAGAAAAGTTTTCAGGCAGAGCTAAGTGGAGCCAAGCAGTGTCGTCATTGGTGTTGATTAGTGATCTTATACTAAGTGATCAGCCAATGCTTATCTTAGATAACTAGATGTTTTTAAAACAATTCAAACCATCGACTAATTAGCACCATCACAAACGTGGTATGGAGGTTCATATTAGGTATAGGTACTAGATCTTATAACAAATGGTCAAAAATATGACGTCATTATGCTGATTATGCCATGGATTAAATTGTTTCAAAATCATCTGGTTATCTAAGGTAAGTATTGGTTGATCACTAAATATACGATCACTAGTGTTGATTCTTCGTGTGGGTCGTCGTCGTAAGAGGTTTATTGGTTGTTCGTATGTATTTTTGAGATTATTCTGTTGTTTTTTAGGTCGTGTGCGATTGAAGGTGTTTTGTTTTCGTGCGAATTGTAGTCGTTGTGCTGTTTTTCGTCTTTTGTCGTATTTCGTATATTTTTTTTGTTCATATTTTTAATGCGAGCCATTCGGGACGGTCCCACTTGAGGCTGTAATATGCCTCGTCACATATATATCATAATTTGTGATAAGTAATTCACTTATTGTGTATTGCAAACAAATAAATTGCATCAAATCTTTTGGACCATCAACAACTTATGTCTAAGCACAAAATAGCATACGGATGTAGGAAAAAAAAGTCACAACAAAATGAACTTGAGTATGATAAGCAGCTACATTACTGACTCATTATACGTCGACATCTAGTATGAAAAAAAACTCAGCCGATAGGTCTTCACATAACAAAACGTACTTATATCACGCGTTTGGCAAATAGAAATCAAAGACTAGGTTTGTTTGGCCAAATCAATTCAGTTTATTCGTTTAGCTGAAGAGTAGTTTTTCTCGTAATTATCACGACTAATTGTAATTAACGGCGTTCTAATGAATATTTATAAGTTTTACGCATAAAAAAAAAATTAAGAACAATAATAGATGAGGATAACGTTGTTATTATTAAGGTAATTATTTAAATGTTCTCCCAACCACACATGGATTGAATTTTCATGAGCGTTGCAATAAACGTCGACCAAACATCGCAATTATAATAAGATATTTTATCGATTTTTTAAGCGTAATTTCACTAGGTAAGCAACAATTTTCACTAAGGACTAGGCAATTGTGAATTACCGAAGCAACGTATAGACGGCTTACTTCGACAAGTCTCTGTGATAACTCGAATATGTACCTACTTATTTATGGGAAGTACGTTAACCGATTGAGACACCGAAACGTTAAAAGGCATTTCTTTTTAATGCTCATTGCGCGTATATTACCAGTAAAAGGCTATTTTGAATATGTATAATTTTTTAGTTGTTACATCTAAAGAGTAAATGATTCTATTGATTCGAATATTAATCGTTGACTTTACCGTTAAATTTTGTGGTGAACGTATGAGCATTTAGCATTATAAGAAGTACACGCACTGTCCAGAAACGAAAAAAAGATTTTTAGTAAGCCGTATTTCACACAGAAAACGAGTTAGGCCTAAAATACAATTAATAGAAGGTGATGAAAGCAGTGCTCATTCACAATACTATGGTAGCTGTATAACCGAACCTACCATTACAGAGTTTAATATATATCGTAACAAAATATCAGTAAATAAATTTCCTCTGTTTATGGCATTCCTACTAAATTTATACAGACCTGCAATAATAATAACAACAGAATTAAAGAATATAAACAGCATACTATTATTTATATTAGTAAGAATGTCGCATATAGTAGAACAAGCAAGAAATGCCAATTTAAAACGTTTGCTAAAAAAAAATTAACAAAAATTTGCACGAATCTGTTATTAACACGTTCCCATGCTGTAATAATATGAAAAATTTCCATGATTGCCTTATTAATATGGAAAAAAAACACTGTACAGATACTTTGTGACCCAGACAACTACTATTCTCATGTGCTTATGTCAATATTGCTGGCTTCATCAGGATACATGTGAAAATTAAAACTTAGGTTTATTTTGCATCTCCAGAAATATATGGAGTGACTTTGAATTCTATTAAACTCAATATTATAAATGCACGGAACTATATTACAATGATTTTTGGATCTTGCGTCAATTTTTCATAAATGCTATTATGAAAAAAAAATAAAGAATTATGAACACTCGTAATACTCATTACCTTTTCAGAGCGATATCTTAAAACACTTTGCGTCAGTCCGTTATAGAACTATAGTCGACCTCAAGATGGGACGTTCTCAAATAGAAATGGATTTTGAAAATGTCCATAAAACAGCATTCTTGGGACCAGATAAGCACTACCAATATAAGTGCATGTTAATAGGATGCACTGACTCACAAAATACAATTGTGCATGCAATAAATTTAGTACTGGCAGTTCTACAAGGACACGAGACAAAAGTGTACATGAATTATGATATGGTATTTGGTATTTAGGAGGATACAGGGAGAATACGAAAAGCTAAAGTATTAGGCCACATAGTTGGCAACGGATACATAAAAGCCGACCCTGAAAAAATTACCGCCGTAAAGAACCATCTAAGACCCGCAAATGTAAAGAATATTAAACGATATCTATGTCTTATGAAACAGCACCGAATTTCAATGTCAGAAACCATAACAGCAAGCATTTGACACAATACTCGAAGCGCTGTGCAGCCAGCCCGTGCCTACCGCGTCAGACATGAGTAAACCATTTATAGTCACAATAGATTCTTCAGATTATACAATAAGCACGATATTAAGACAGGAAAAAGTAGATTAGCATTATCTTTGCTAGTATGCGTCACGCTGTCTGAAAGGCAGCAAGCTCCGGTATCTAAGGTACGATACAGAGCTGCTGACCATAGTATATGCCATAAAACAATTTATACCGAAATAATTTAGATTTCTAGTGATTAATCAAGCATTTTCATACGTACAAAAAACCAGATCCACGCTTCACGTGAGTAAAAATTGGATTGGGTGGCTATAAAATTGATGTTGATTATAGACTCATTGAAATAACTAAAGCATCGAATGCACTGTCACGCAACCCAATCTTGGAAGAGGGAGAATAAACCCCGAGTACCCGTACCGAGAACTATACGAGATCGCGGAAGAATACAAGAAATGAGAAATCGGCAACATAAGCGCATCACCGACACGAATATATTTATACGTTCTCTACAATCAGGAAAATATCAGAAAATACAGAAAAAAAATCAAAATATCGGATTTGAATAAATCAGATGATATAGTTATAAAAAAAAAAGATCCAGAGGAAGGACAGTCCAAGCGAATATACTCAGAGCAATCATAGTGACGCAGATTAAAAATCAGAATCACCAGGAACAGAAACAGGGACAGAAGTAATAACAATTAAAGTAGATAATGTGGTAGAAAAAAGAGGCGGACCGCGAAAAAATATAGCACAGGGCAGAAAAGGAAAAAAGAGAGAAAAGATTCGAGCAACATCTGTAAGCAATAACGATTGAGAAATCCTGTTGCAGGGACCGACTGACGATAAACTAGTATACATGCGTAAGGAAAATAATATGTAGAAGAGTGTCAAAGTTTTAAACAGATTATTCATGCAACATAGTGCAGTACAAGAATCACAGAGAGACACATTAAATGTGAACCCACGCTGTTTTTTAACACACTTGAGCAAAAAGGTGCAGCCAACCTGTGCTAACAGCGCCAGACATCAGTAAACCACTTATAGTCACAACAGATTCCTCGGGTTATGCGGTAAGCATAACGGACGTGTAGTTATACACTATTGACAGCAGGAGGTAAGGCAAAAAAAGATTTTTTTTTTTTCTTTTTTTTCAAGTGTTCCAAGACTCTTTTTGGGCCATGGGCCATTCAGAGACTTATTACAGATACTCGACAGTTTTTCTATTTGGCGGACGACTTAATACTAGATACCTAATCCTTACTCAACCCTAACAACCATTCCACATTCGCCCAGGGTTATGCCTGTGGGGCGAGGAAAACCCAGTATAGGAG
>JAPYYV010005745.1:0-28551 GCA_030522625.1 Copidosoma aretas | reverse complement strand
ATTACCGTGAAGCTACGGTAAAAATTATAGTGAAGATTCGTTGGTCACAACATTACCGTTGCTTTTACGGTAAAAATTCATGTAACTCTTTTCTCCGTGTAAAAATCTGACAATGTATTTATACCAAGCTCTGTTTTATGTAAAGTACTCGTGTGGATATTAAACTTTAAACATATCTTACCTTGATGAAGCGCCTATAACTTAACCACACCAAGAATTACACGGCTATGATATGAGAAAAAGCTGATGCGACCAGAGTGTCGGGCTTTAAATACTGCTAACGATTGTAACATCGCGTACTCGCTGATGGAAAACAATAATGACCGTGCTACCCTTCAACAGAGTAAGCTGGTACACAGACTATTAAATTTTTCAACCTAAAAAATACAATTTCATAGATGTTTATATTTGTACTGGACATTTTATTTACTTATTTTGGGTAGCAATATAATATGATTTTACTTACCGTGAAATAACTCAAAAGGAATGAAAACCAACATATTAAAAAAGAAATGATCTCTCTTATTTAATTATTATTTACGGCGTTATTTCTGTGCAAGATAACACTGATTTTCGGATTGAAACAACATACATTTCTCGAATATAACCTTTCAGCAGATTTCTGTAAATATAATTATTACGCTCTAACAATACAGTATCAACAAGTAAGATGCATAATACTGCTCTCACGAAGAATGACGAGAAATAATTACCATTGTCACTTACGAGAGACACACTTGATTACCTTTGTAGAGATATGCACTTTCTTTGCCACACTATCGCACATACAGAGCTACTGCGAGATACTGCTTGCCCAAACGAATCGAAGGCACGAAAAACAAACGAAGTAAAAAGATAAAAAACATTACCTGACGATCGACTTTTAACTAGTGCGGAGCTCACTATTCTATAAATGTACGTTTGACATGAGAAGCAAGTCCATACGTGCTAAGCAGGGTTAAAATACTTGTCCACCGGAAACACCGGTAGGCCACTCGCGTTTAAAGTGTTAGGCAAGTCTGCATAAAAACGCACCCACAATGAGTGATGTGTAAGAAAGCCTCTACTCACAATGCTACGAAAAGTTTACGCTAGGTTTACGCCAGCAGCAAATAAGGATTCACACGCTTACACTGCGCGTTTTTACTTACTAAAAGCACATTTTTCTAATACAATAGCATGAATTTGTATACACTTTCAAATGACTTGTACTATTAGTCTGGATATTGATACCACGATGGGCGATCTTGCAATCCATTTTAAAAATACCTCTAATATCAGCAAAAAAAATTTTTTTTTTTTTAAATTTCTTCCTATCAAGTTAATGCAATGATGTGTAAACGCATAAAACTTTAATTTTTTAAAGGCTATGTTAAAAATTAAAAATAAAATTCCGACACTACATAGGTAAAGTAGGTAACTTCCACCTATCCGCATATCAATACTCTCGTGTCTCTTTGCCTCTTTCTACTTTTATTTATAAAATATGTATTTCAACAATATTAATTTTTAGGTTCAAAATCAAAGAGTTGTAATTTCAAACTATACTAACACATTAAAGAATAAAAACATTAAAGAGACAATTTAATTATTGAAATACGAAAAAAAAAAAAAAATGTATTACTAAGAATATTAGATAAATCATAATCGCCATACTATTTCATTGTTTTTAACACTCGAATCGTTTAAATTTGATTAAAGAAAAAAGAATAGTGTACCTGTTACACAAAAACAAAAATAATCGCAGTTAAAACGTAAAATTTCTTTCAAAAAACTTAATTTCCAAAAAAACTTGCTTTCAAAAATAGCTTCAATACACAAAATAAGAGACACACTAAATGAGTAGGCTTCACAACGTAACTCATCATTTTGTTAATATTTAACGAAAGCGCGGATATTAACGAGGATATTAACTGCCGTTTTATTTATTTTTCACTATTCTGAAATGAACTCTGGTTATAGAAAGTTTTACCCATGTAGATATGAACAAAATGTTGTTTATAACTTTTTGCGAGCATAATCTTATTAGAGCTTGTTGTTTATCAAAATACGAAGAGAATGAGCTCTGTCTTATGTTCAGATCATAATTTTTAGGCAACCTATAATCACTTTTATGAAATAAAAACCAGTTTTAGAGAAGTTTTAAGCGCTTTATTATAAACTAACGATTGCCAAAATACGAACAGATGAAGCTCTGTCTTATGTATGAATCATAATTTCTAGGCTGGCTATAATCACATTTCTGGAAGAAAAATCGGTTCTAGAGAAGTTTTAAGCGCTTTACAATAAGCAATTGATTGTTTATAATGTTTCTTTCGGCGTAAAACGTATGACAGCTTGTTGCGCGTCAAAAGACGAAGAGAATAACCCCTACATTAATGCTCTGTTATCACTATGAAAAAACTTTTTTTTACAGACCGCTCCATATTGTACAGCGGCTAAGTCCAGCGGGTAGCTTCAGCTTCATCACATATTTGCAAAGCGTCATGGCAGTAGTATGTTCGAAACTTCCCTGACAGAGCTAAGCCCTTACCTTAACACTGCTCAAGCCAAGCCTCAGATAGCCTAATACTACCAGATCAGGCTCTATAAAAACCGAGCGATCTCATATCTACTTGAAATAATTCTAAATATCTCTGAAGTACTCCCATTATCATAATAAAGTTGTTAACATAATTTAGTTTGCTAAATGGAGTTTGGCACATTCTACGTTGCGAGCGTGACGTAGCTCTATCGAGCTAGGGGCAGTT
This sequence comes from Copidosoma aretas, assembly GCA_030522625.1. Taxonomy (NCBI): domain Eukaryota; kingdom Metazoa; phylum Arthropoda; class Insecta; order Hymenoptera; family Encyrtidae; genus Copidosoma; species Copidosoma aretas. The sequence continues at coordinate 25,801 of JAPYYV010005745.1, read as the reverse complement.
CAGAATATCTATATTAGCCTGAGATTAGTATAAAGATTTCTAAACGTAACTCAAAATACTTTTGATCTTGCGCTAGAATTTGTAGGCTAGCTCAAATCATGCTGGAACCCTTTTAAGTTCGCTACAAGTAGCTTGAGCTCAATATAAATATCTCTAGCAGTACTCCAGTAGTTCTCGATCTCACTCAAACTAGCTTTAGCAGGGCTCGAGCAATTATCGAGCTAACTCGAGCTAATTCTATAGCAATGCTCAAGCTCACTGGAGCTGGCTCTAGCAATGCTCTAACAGTGTACGAGCTAACTCTACCGTGCTCAAGCAGTGCCCAAGCAAGTATCCGAGCTGAAATCTGGCAAGTGCTCGAGCAAGTGCATGAGCAGAGCACGAGCAGAGCACGAGCAGAGCACCAGCAGAGCACCAGCAGAGCACGAGCAGAGCGCAAGCTTACTGAGCAAGTTAATGTTTTATAAATAGATTTTTTAACTTTTTTATATAATCAGGAATAGTTGGAATTGTGGGAGAACTGTAATACTTGTTTTACTAAATATAATGATAGTAATATAATTGACATGTATGTAATATAATTTATCCTTGAATGATTTGTTACACTGGTAAAATGGTTTGTTCTCTTTGATTTTGGGCAGATTGCCCAACTTAGCAGATAGCAAAAGATACGTGGCATAGCAGATAAGTAATATTGCCATATGCTGATTACGAATTCTGCCATAGAAATTGACATTAATAATTTTTAGTACCTTATTGAATATTAGCGCCTTTGTTTAACCCTAAACCCAATCATCTATATGTCAAAAATATGTCATGCAAGACCGGGGCAACATAAACTGTAATCTCTCGGAACTCACCCCTATGATCGCTATACAGGGGTGCGAGTGCGTAACTTTTACAGCTTCAGAAGAAAAACCTGGACAAACCAATGAGCGTCTTAAAGATAACGTATGATGCTTTTAAGACCAAAATTTATTGAACAATTACAATAGTTACAGAGTTTCAGTAAAGTTGTATTAACTGAAATAATACGAAAGTAACAAAAAAAAGTAATTAAAGTATGCAAAAATTTGAAAAAGATATTGAAAAATCTTATTTTGAAAAATTTTATGATTGCTAAAAAAATTTGTTTACTGTCGGAAAAATCTATGCCGCAGACTATGCGAGAAAATTAATTTTCATCACTAAATACAGTGCAGTAAACAGTGAACACTCGTGACACTGAGCCATTCTTTTCTAGATTAGTTCATATTGGCCATCGCGATCGCCAACTGCAGTAGGTTTGTTTAGTATGCATCAGTCTTGGCTAGGGTGACTAGTAGGGTGGTCCATTTTTCCCCGACTTTTTTAAAACCCTTGTGTCAGATTCTCTCAAATTAGTATAAGCCTAAAGGAATCATTTGCCTAAAAATGGGACCCATCAGTCATTATTTTCTACTTCCAACCACACCTAGAAAGTTAAAAAATCCCAATTTTTGGGAATTTTCTTATTTTTGTCTTCAAATGACTCTCAGGAGAAAAGTTACGTCGCTGCAATGTCTCCCAAAACTCTAAAAGTTTTATATTATATGTAATAATAATCTTAAAGATCAAAAGCGAATTTTCCTAATTTTTAAGCACCTTTAGTGGTCGATTTTTTAGCAGAAAAATGTCTTTTTTCGACATTTTTTACAATTTTTTATTTTTATTTTTAACATCCTTCATATTTTTTTCTAATGTTAGGTTTGGTTTACTGCACCCTTAGAAGAATCATATTTTCCGACTAAAAAAAGCACTTTTGCTTGATTAATGACTTAAAAATGCCAAGATTTCGTAAAAAATGGCTGTTTTTCTGCTCATGGAATATAAAAAAATTGTTCAATGAACTGTTCTGGTTACAAAAAATTTTTTTCTTGTTGTGCGGCCAAAAATATTCAGAAAATATCGCTTGTCATTTTTTCTAAAGTAAATAGTTTTTTAATAAGAAAATAACAAAACTCTTAATGTATTCCAAACTTTACAAATTTGTTATTAATAAGTCTTCAACTTTGGAGATAAATGTCAAAGTATATTTACTCAATATTTTTGACCGCACAACAAGAAAAAAATTTTTTGTAACCAGAACAGTTCATTGAACAATTTTTTTATATTTCATGAGCAGAAAAACAGCCATTTTTTACGCAATCTTGGCATTTTTAAGTCATTAATCAAGCAAAAGTGCTTTTTTTAGTCGGAAAATACGATTTTTCTAAGGGTGCAGTAAACCAAACCTTACATTAGAAAAAAATATGAAGGATGTTATAAATAAAAATAAAAAATTGTTAAACATGTCGAAAAAAGACATTTTTCTGCTAAAAAATTGACTACTAAAGGTACTTAAAAATTAGGAAAATTCGCTTTTGATCTTTAAGATTATTATTACATATGATATAAAACTTTTAAGGTTTTCGGAGACATTGCAACGACGTAACTTTCCTCTTAAGACTCATTTAAAGCCAAAAATAAGAAAATTGTAAAAAATTGTGATTTTTTAACTTTCTAGGTGTGGTTGGAAGTGGAAAATATATACCGATAGGTCCCATTTTTAGGCAAATGATTTCTTCAGGCTTAAACTAACTTTAGAGAATCATACACAGTGGTTTTGAAAAATACGAGAAAAATTGGCTACTTTTCTAGTTACCAGACGTGTTTTTTTTTTTGACAGTTAGACACGGTGTTTCGGTATTTACCCAGAATGTCCCGATTTCTCAAAAACTTGAGAAAAAAACCTCTGCCAATAAATTAGCACAAATCTTTCTTAACAAAATTTTTCTTTAATTATTAAAAAAAAAAATAAAAAAAAAAATATATAAGAATGATTTAAAATGTAAAAATAGGCTATATCCATGCTCTATGATGTGGAATTATTTTAAAAACACGATTATAATTTTTGTCTGAACAGTACAAAAGATATTATGAATTTTTTTTAATTAAAAACAATTGAACAAATAATTCTAACTTATTGCTGGAATTGATATACAAATTATAACTATCTTGTTGTTAAAATATTTTTGAACTAAATGACGCTATTTATTTATCTATAGAATATAACTATTTACGAAATCACATAAAAACTTTTTTACTCAAAAGAACGCAAGGCTTTCTTTTTTTTTTTTAGAATAAAAAATCGCTACAACAACCTTGGTAAGGTATAAAAGTCATATCCTTTTGTGATCCTATAGAAGGATATAAAAAGATAAATTTAGAGCCCTAGATGATCGAAATCATTTGGAAGGTTTCTGAGATATGATTGATTCAAGATAAAAAATTGTAGATTTTCTTTAATGCAAAAAATGAGAAACGAGAAAAAAATTTATAAATGTAAAATTAGGGTGTCTTAATGATCTATGAGATACAATTAGTAAGAAGATTAAATTAAGATGTATTTACCCTAAAAGTAGCAAAAACCCGCGTTTCAGACATAGAAAATCGTTGTAAAAACTTTGATAATGTATAAGACATGAATTTTTTTTGGTACCGATAAAATAGTAGTTTTTGTCACAAATGTGCATCCCTCCAGGGCGATCCCTGGGCCCGAGAGATTTCCTGCCCTAGGGCGCAAAGTGATTAGCGGGCCCAAAGTGTGCCCACGGGCGCAAAGTTCGACTTTGCACCCTCGGAAAGAAAAACGTCGTTCGCACTTCGCGCACAAACATACAAAAACCCTGCCCTTTGGGCTAGAATTGTTTACTTTGCGCCCATGGTACGAAATCTACTATTTTAACCTTGAGTCATCGAAATCACTCGAATGGTTTCTCAGATATGACTGATTTTCCATGCAAATCTTCGTATTTCTTTTAAAAAAACTAAACAAAATAACTCATATTAATGATTTAAAATGATAGATAGAGGTATTTCGAAGCTGTATGAGATTTTAATATTTAGGAATTTGAATTGAATTTTTTTTTTCTCAAAAAAGTAGAAAAAAACCGTTTTCCATCATAAAAATCGTTGTAAAACCCGTAATAAGGCATAAAACTTAAAATTTTTCTCGAGCCCTTATAAAGATGAGAAAACAAATATTGAAAGCCCAGAATCATTTAAATATAACCTTGGGTTTCTGAGATATGACTGATTACATACGCACACATACACACACACTCACAGAGAGAGAGAGAGAGAGACAAACAGACTTTTTCTAAAAATGGTATTTTTTTATTCTAGACACTGTATAAGACATTTCTCACGTATTCTCACCAAAATTTTTTTTACTGATACAAATCTTACTTCATAAGGAAGCAATATTAAATTGTGTCTAATTAAAAAACCAAGATATGTGAAATTGAAAGATCGGAAAACTAATGACAAACTTCCATTGCCAGTATTTTATTTCAATAAATGATAACATTTCAGCAACTAATGACTATTAGCCATCCTGCCAAGAAAAGTTTGAATGTCATCTTTTTTCTATTTGTACGCTCTTCTGAATTTTCTGATAGGCTGTTTTGTCTGTCCAAAAAGAAACAAACAAAACAGCAGAAACTGTTCAGGCTCGCATTAAATTATAAGCTGGTGTGAACACTGTGAACTGGCTTACTGAGTTTTGTTATGACAATGCAGAGCATATATTATACAATATCACTAATGTAATGTAGTCATGATGGGAAAAAACCATCAGCATTCTCCTTAAAAAAAAAAAACATTCCATAAACGATTAAAACTTTTTGACAAAATCGTAAATTTGAAAAAGTTTTGGATGAAAAAAAGAAAAATGGAGAATACGACTTTTCAAAATAACTATAAGTTCTAGAAATTGCTCTATTTTCTCGGCTAACAATAATTCTGATAATTACTCTGAATAATTGAATATTGTGCAGTATTTGAATGCTCTACCTGCTTATAATGCGAACTGCTGAAGAGTTTTTTAATTTTTTTTCTATTAAAAAAAAAACTTTACTAAGGCAGAAATGTTTTTATAGTGTTTGGAATGAAAATACATCATTTTAAAAAAAAGGTCTATGTGTGTGTGGGCATTAAGTAAAATAAGAAAATAATATAATAATCATGATAACTATCTGCAAGTCGGTAGAGAAACAAGAGTAGCTCGATATGTACGGAGTAAAAAGTAGGAGCGGACCTTATGATCACAAGCTTAAGTTGAGAGTGACAATGTTGACGTCGAGGGACTCAAGACGGACAGGATTTGAATACGCTTTTAATTTGAAAGAGTCTCGATGAATAGATTATTTTTATATAAAATGAAACGCCATGATGGCTTACTGCAGTAGCGCTACGGATGGTTGAGCTTGCGGGGAATAAATTCTCATTGCAGTTGCTGAAGCACCATACCATCGTGGAATGGGCTGGTATGGACCGTGTGACTTTTTAAACGAACTTTAAAAGAAAAAAATTTTCTAAAAAGTTAACTACACGACATATCCGCGAGAGCAAATAGGGCTTGGCTTAGGCTTCTATATCGTCGCCTGGAAGGAGCAAGGTACTATCTCAAATTTCGGCTAAAGAAGGTACTATCTCGTTTAGAGCGCAGAGAAAGGTACTATCTCGGCAGAGCGGGAAAAGGTACTGTTTTGGAAAAGCGGGAAAAAGGTTCTATCTCGGTGCCGCAGAAGAAATAGTGTATCTTAACTTTGAAAAAACGAAATGATTTGAGATTCCCGGAAAAAAGTAAATGTCTCCTGATATCTCTCAGTGTGCAAAAAACCAGTCAATTATTCATGTGCTGATCCGAGGTTCAAACATTTTTTTGGGGCGCCGAGATAACACCTTTTCCCGCTTTGCCGCTTACCTTCTTCTCCCGAGCGCCGAGATAGTGCCCTTTGCCTGCAGCGCCGAGATAGTACCTTACTCAACGCTTGAAACGAGATAAAACCTTCGTCAGTTGTAATTGGAGGTAGTAATTTGTTCCTCTCAGGCGACGATATAGAACTTCCCGGTTGGAAAAAAAGTAAGTATGAGGCTGCGAAGCAAAATCACTTGGACCAAGCTAAGCGGCTAAGCAAGGCCATGTGTTGGGATACTAGAAAAAAAGTACGTTTTGGCCCAAAAATGCACCTACTAGACCAACAAAAATAGCTTCGTGTAGACCAGACAAAGAATATTAAAAACCCGCGTTAGGCAAGATCTAGAATTTGTCGAAATTTTTTTTAAAAAATCGCAAAGTTAAAAAAGTCAGTTTCTTAGCAACAACTAAAAAACTGTAGGCTGTATGGAAAAGTGTCATGATTAAAAAATGTAGCTGGTGTAAAGACCTAAAAAAGCCTGAAAGAATTTTTAAAATAGGATAATTTGTTCATCCGCAAAGTTGAAAACACCTTCAAAATGACCCATTATTTCAATTGTACTTAACTATTAAATAGCTAAGTCAAATGATTCTGAAATCAGTGCAAATTGTGTGTCTTAATGAAGTTCATGAACGCTCAAAATTTCAAAACGATCGACGTAATTTTTTTTGCAAAAAGTCAATTGTTTTTTAAAAACATGTCTTTGTTGATACGTTCTCATTTTCGATGTAGGCATCGTAGAAACAAAATTTAAACGGGATTCTCTTCTCTAAAAGTTATATTATCTGGTATAATTCAAACCGTATCAATTGTTGCCACATTAATTGTTTAAAAACGCGTTTGAAAAACAGGTCAGATTTAACGTTATAAATAAATCGAATATCTTCGTCATTTTTCAACTAACAGCTTCAGAAGTTGGCTCATTGAAAGCTGCAATTGTTTTTTTATTGACCGTATCTCCGCCGGAAAGCTTGCAATCATATTAAATTGAAGATTATTTTTAACTTTTACAAAATTACTCAAAGCGACCTATTTAACAGTTTGTTATTTTAATTTCCAAAGATTGTCCATGTTTGCTATTTACGTGCAGCCCACGTTAAAAATTGTAAGTTGAACATATCACGTATGCTTTGACTTTGGTACAATTGTACTATGTGACATAATAATTAATGTATGTACTAGATTATTGTTACTTTCAAGCACATTTTCGGGACGTAATCGTAGGTTTACACACAGAAAATTTCATATGCATTAAACAATTTTTTTTAAATAATTTTTATTTATTTCTGTATGAGGTGTTTGATGTATGAAATTATAGAGTGAAGAAATGTGTCACAAATTTTTCAGATTTAAAGTGTTTCGGTCTAATGTATAGAAAAATGTAGTATCAACAAACAAAAGTACTCTGTACTTAATTTCAATATAAAATATAACCAAGATGTAGAAAATCTGTAACTGAGACGAAAATAAATGAAAATTATTTAAAAAAATTTTTTTAATGTGTATGAAATATTTTCTGTGTGAAATTACCCTTAAGTCCTGAAAATTTTCTTGAGAGTAACAATAATTTAGTATATGCATTAATCATTATATCACACAGTACAATTATACCAAAGTATTTGCATACGTGATATGTTAAACTTACAATTTTGAACGCGAGATGCTCGTAAATAGCAAAAATGGACAATCTTTTGAAATCAAAATTATTAACTGGTGAAGAGGTTGCCTAGACTAATTTTGTAAACGGCAAAAATATTCTTCAACTAAATATTTTTGCAAGCTTTCCCAAATTAACAAAAGAAATAGCGTTTTACGATGTATAGTTTCCAAGATAATGTATTTTTTCAGCCGGGGCGATTTTAAAGCGGCTGGAGACAAAACCAGCAAGCTGCAGAATACGGCCGATAACGTCTACGCACGTGAATCTCCACTTTCGAACGAAAATACGTGACTCTTTATGAAGTCAGCACCACAAAAAGATAAGATAAATTATAACTAATATTTGAACATCTAATAGATGAACTAATGATAAATTGACTGTGAAAGTTTGGTTCGAAAATTTTTCTTTCCAACGGGGATACGGTCAATCAAAAAAAAAAATTTACTCCGTTCCCAAGTGACTCGGAGCAGCATTTGTTTTTTATAAATTAGTGAAAAGATTGCAGCTTTTAATAAGCCAACTCCCGCAGCTATTAGTGGAAAAATGACGAATATATTCCGTTTATTTATAACGTTAAAACGTACCTGTTTTTCAAACGCGTTTTTAAACAATTTAAGTTGCAAAAATCGGTCCAAATCCAATTATACCTGATGCTATAACTCTTACAGAAAGGAATCCCATATGAACTTTTATTCTAGGATGTCTACGACAAAAATGAGAGCGTATCAACGAAGACATGTTTTTAATAGACAATTGACTTTTGCAAAAACTATGAAGTCGATCGATTTAAAATTTTAAGCATTCATTAACTTCATTGAGACACAAAATTTGCTCTGATTCTGGAACCATTTGACTCAGTCATTTAATAGTTATTTAGAGAAATTATCCGATTTCAAAAATGTTTGCAAGATTTTATTGGTCTTTACCCCAGCTACATTTTTTAATCATAACACTTTTTTACACAGTCCATAGTTTTTTAGTTGTTGCTCAAAAACTGACTATTTTAACTTTGCGATTTTTTAAAAAAATTTCCGACCAATTCTAGATGTTGCCTAAGATGGTTTTTGAACATTCTGTGTCTCGTCTACACAACGCTATTTTTGTTGTTCTAGTTAGTGCGACTTTTGGAATTGGGATCTATATTACATACTTCTCTTCCACTAGGACAGAACGCGGCATGGATCAGGGCACAACTTGACCAAGCTTGGACCTGATTTCCCAAGCGTTCGCCGGATTATGTAAAATATATTTATATTTGTACATACATATGTAGCACATACATATTTATACAACATATGACGTTTTGTCGATTGTTGTGTATACGTTTATAATATTAATGATATCAAGGTGGCAAAACAATATTACAAAAGTGCATAAGCAGCGAAATACGTAATTATTGTCGCAAATCAACTTTTATCTTTGCTACGTAAAATAAAACTTAATCGTTTCAAGTGTACTGGAAGCAATATAGTAAGGTTATGTGTACCACATGAGATCTCTCTTGAATATTTTAAATAATTTTTTAATAAAAAAAGATTGAACATTCGAAAAAGCAAAAAATTGTTTTTGGTATGTCATACTATATCATATTTAGTCCGGGTTCAGGACTAAGGTACCCGTGGCGATTCAAGGTCGCAACATCCACCCTGTTTTATTCTATGAATCTTGAGCCCCCGAACACGGTTTTCAATAGTGGATAACTTGAACTTTTATCTTTCTATTGTTAATAACAAATTTAAGTAAACAATTGAAAAATGCAGTATTTTGCTACGAAATTTTTTTTTTTATATTCTCTATGTAATTTTAAGCATGAAGTTTTTATAAAGTACATTCGTAAACTACTTAAATTTAGAGATAAAAACTCCATAAGTTCGAAAATCGCGATTTTTTACAATTTTGAATTACTATACTCAGCCTTTTTTTGTCCTTTAATGATGTATTATCGCTTTAATTGTTTTTCAAAGTAAAATTGAGATAAAAAAAGATTTGCAGTCCTACTTCAATTTACAGCTGTGCTACATAGAAAAAACGAAAGTGTGTTTTTCATGCTCGCGCACAACGTTGGTCGATAATATCGATATTACTCTGGGTACTTGGAGTTTTCCATGTCGAATGTCTATTCAGACATTCAGCGATCCAGCAAACACATTATTGCCAACTTTTACCAGAAGTATGACAATTTACACAAATGTATGTCTTACAAAAAAATAATGCCAAAAGTTTTAAACAAATTTTTAAAACATAAGCGAATTAGTTACTTTTTTAAATAAAATTTTTAATTTAATTATTCTACTGATGCGGTAACTATAAACAATGTACTATGAATTAATGTTAAAACTTTAGCAATTAATGATTGTTTTGAAAAATTGTTTAAAACTGTTGACAATATTTTTAATCCAACATTACCTTAAAAAATTCTTAAAAACTCCGTCTTTCGAAACAGTAGCAAGATAGACTCAAAAAAAACAATTTTTACGGGTTTTATAAAGGTGTTACAAAGATTCTGTCACACAAATACAGAGGTTTAGGTAAACATCACAACAGAACTTTAATTTTCCTTAGATCGGATGGATCTCAATAAAATTAGAGTGGACATTTTCGAAAAATTTAATAACGTTAAGAAAACTAACGTGAACGTGCACAGAACATTTTAAAATAATATGATTTAAACATAATCTTCGAAAAAAAGAAAAAATGGTGTATCTATGAAATGATGCAGGATGGACAAAAAAAAATTTCTATTAGATTACTTAAGGATAAAGAAAAATGCTTACTTACGAAGGTGCACAAATATAGATATTTTAGTCGACACTACATCACTTTAATTTTTCTTATTTTGGGAAATATCTTGAAGCACTTGTATAACATTAAAAAAAAATTGTAGTAGGGTTCTAATTTTAACGTGGTTATATCATTATAAAATAATTATGTTATATCCTTACCTTCGAAAAACAGAAATAAATGCTATTTTTTTATAGAAAAGCAATATAGGCAAAAAAGAACAATTTCGGAGAATTTTTCAACAGGAAGAGACAGCGAGGCACATTAATGAATTTGGTCGACATTACAACACAACCTTAAGTTTTTCTATTTCGGATATATTTGGATAAAATTAGGGTGAAAATTGTTGTAAAAATCTAAGTACATTCAAGATGTTACTATAAACGAGCACAAATTATTTTTTCTCATTTTAATTACCTTAAAAGTGTTGTCTTCATCTTAGATCACTCGCAGAGAAATACGATGGAAAATGATTCACAAATCATATCAATAATCGACTTTAAATCACACTTTTATGGTAATCAAAATAAGAATTTTTTTTTTTTTATATACAGCGGGAAGAAGAAAATCTTTTAAAGACGCCCTTATACGTAGACATTGCTACTTTTGCGGTGACGGAACTACTGCAGTAGGTTGTGTCGGATTCACCCTGGCTTATAGTGCAAATTATACTTCGTGGCTAATCATTACGGGCGCCTATCGACTAAAACCATCCTCCCCAAAAGAGATCCAGCCTGTTTGGCTATTACTGTGATATAGGTGTTAAAATAGGAAAGAAGAGATATCGGAATATTGAGGTGTTAAAACAGCCTCAGGGACGACAGGAGAAAGGGAGAAGCACATCCCGGTTAGGCATCAGACTTATGAGCGAAGAGAGAATGTCACTTGTAGATCTTCAGCCCAGCCACGCCAATAGTTGCAGGGCTGATAGCGACCTCAACAGATGAACTGGCCCAGGTGTTGTCCCCCCTGGGAGAGACTCGCCGGTGATCAATTGGAACGATCGATGAGCTACTGACTCCCACGACGGAGATCGGCAAGACTGCACACTGCCAGCGGGAACACACCGACCAAGCGTCAGGGCGCGCCGACAACCTCCCCAATGGGGGATTGTTCCCCAGGTCTAAGCATCATCAGGAGAAACTGCAGTCAGTCCGCTAGAATCGGGAGAATGTGTTTTCGGCGCCACGGGTACTTTTCGCCCCGAAAAAAGACCGAGAATCGAAATTCCCGGAAATTTTTCGACGAGAATCGAACCCGTTTTTGCCTCGAGTTTGTCAGGCTAGGAAGCTAGCACGCTAACCACTAAACCATCGAGGACGTATAAGCAAAAATAGATTGTGCTCGTTTATAGTAACATCTTGAATGCACTGTGAATTTTGCAGCAATTTTTACTCTAGTTTTATCAAAATATATCTGAAACAGGAAAGCTTAAAATTATGTTGTAATGTTGACCAAAGTCTCTATTTTCATGTGCTTCACCGTTTTACTTCCAGTAGAAAAACTCCCCCAAACGGATATTTTATATAAAAATATAGAATTTTTTCTATTTTTCAAAGATAAGGTTATTACATAATTATTTGATAATGATATTAACACGTTAAAATTAGAATCTTGCTACAATTTTTTTCAAATGTTATACAAGTTTTTAAGATATTTCCCCAGATCAGGAAAATTAAAATGATGTAGTGTCGACTAAAATATCTATATTTGTGCACTTTCGTTAGTAAGTATGTTTCTTTATCCTTAAGGAAGCTAGTAGAAATTGTTTTTGGCCTAACTTAATTTATTTTCTAGATATAGCATTTTTTCTTTTTTCCGAAGATTATGTTTGAATCATATTATTTTGAAATGTTCTGTGCACGTTCATGTTAGTTTTTTCAACGTTATATAATTTTTCGAAATTTTTTACTCTAATTTTATGAAGATCCATCCGAGATAAGGAAAATTAAAGTTCTGTTGTGATGTTGACCAAAACCTCCGGATTTTTGAGACTCAATGTTTCTCACCCCTCGAAATATGGCGTTTTTAAGTACTTTCTAAGGTAATGTTGACTACAAAAACCTATTTAAAATAATTTGTGCACTTATGTACTTATTTCATACACATGCCAAATTTTTTCCATATTTTTAAGCTTAACACCATAGAGATATTGCTATAATGAAAAGAATTAGGTTATGTTGTCTTATATATCAACTAATATTCTTGCTCCTCGATACTACTGCCCCATAAAAAAAAAAAGCTTTTTTGCCTCTCTTTCTTTGTCTTTCGTATACGGTATTTTTTCTCCTTAAATCTGTGTTACATATTATGTTCTCTATAGTGTACACGAAATATAGGTGATACCTCCTCTTTTTTTTGCATATCTTTCGATATATTTCAGTGATTTAGGTCAGTTAGTCCGACCTCCACATCCCACTACCCCCAACAGTCTACTTAAAGCGCCCCCCCCCCCTCTCTTCCCACACTTCCCAAAAATAAGGGAAAAGTCGCTTGTTTATTTTATGACTTTTACCAAAAAAATGTAGTGTTAAACCACCACTCTACTCTCCCCGAAGCAATTCCACGAAACTAGGTAAAATTTGTTCTTGTTATCCACTATTTTTAACTATTTAAATTTCCAATCCCTCCCCTTCTTGTATACCCCTACATGTCCAGATCCTCTAATGAGACAGTTAAAGTCTTTCGAAAGCAGCCGAAGACACATCACTGCTCCCCACCCCTTTATCCCACAGCCCTGCCACATTCTCAAAAACGGCCGAATTTATCAAAAAGCCGCTTAAGCCTCCTTCTTCTGGCGCCTCACGACACCCGTACATTCTGAAAGCCACCCGAGAAAAGCCGAAGTGTTCTTAAGAGGCGAAGAAGGCTCCACAGCCACTAAAAAAGATGTTTGCTTTAATATCTAGCTATTCTACGAAAGTGCGACAGAAATTACTTCCGTTGGCATTGCTAATTAAAAGGGCAATGCAGTAAACTAAACATAATTTGTTTTATCGTATTATAAGTTTAGCTAATTCAAAAAAAAGGGAAAATGATGTTATATTTGTCGATATATCTAATAAGAACAATTATATTCAAAATAATAAATTTGTTAAATATAAATGGCAAACTCGTCAATATCTTTTCAAGTTAAGGCTGTACAAAAGAATGTCTTCAGACATTATTTGAGTTCTCAAATAATTGAAAATGAAAACATAAAGTTCATTCAAAACATTGACCAAATAGATGATTATAATTATTTTGCTTTTTTAGTTTGGATTTCTAATGGTTGATACAACATACAAAACTTTTGAAAATATTCACAGTAGCTTTAAAATATTGCAATGTACGCAAAAAATTGTTTTTTTATTTTTACCATGTATATCGAAAGCCTGATCGATAAGAATAATTTTATGACAGCAAAAAATCATAGGAAAAATATACATAAAATTATTAAACAATAAATTATATGAAATTTCGTATTGAAAGGATGATTAACGTAAAACAAGAAGACAGAAATTACCTTAAATAAAACAGAAATAACTAGATTCAGTAAAGAATTATCACTTTGAGTTTAATATGTTTTAATCTTACAAATAACAGTTTCTTAAATAACAGACAAGTACAGTTTGAAATATTTTTATTTATGTGTATAGGATCATAGAAAGAAATAGTACATTACGCCACTAAGGCACAAAAAGTACAAACATGAGCGCCCGAAGGGCGCGCTTGTTTTACTTTTGTGCCCGAGTCTCGTATATTATTTCTCTTGCCGAGGGCGCAAAGTGCAATTTTGTGCCCGTGGGCCCAAAGTGCGGCCTGAGGGCGAAAAGGCTCTGCTGCACTTTGGGCCCATGGTAAGAAAACTTATTTTTACCATACTGCGCCGAAAGATGTAACTTTCCCCTCACTTTGCGGAAAGAAAATTCCATCTGCCGGCGCAGAAATAGTAGAAAATAATACACGCATCACTAGAGGAAATATAGGATGCTTCGATCACAGGTGTTTTACCAACCATGGCGAAGCCAAGAATAATAGGTCATGGAGAATGGAGAATTCTTTACTTTTCCTCCCCTAGTGAGTAATATACTATATATTTATCTTATTTAAAAGAAAGAAGTTTATGATAACTAGAATCACAGGAAAAAAAAAGAATTTATTTATTTTTTAATAACTATAACTGAGAACACTTGTATAAATTCAAATCGATTGTATGAAGTGGATAACACGAGCAACAAGTATTTTTTTCATTGAAAAACCTTATATAATGTAAAATTGTTTATTTTCATTTTTTATTAGTCATAATTAATAACTTTGTATCGAACTTTATCATATTTTAGCTAATTTAGAATCATGATTATGATAATTTTATCTTAAAATAACACCTTTAAATTTTCATGTCATATATATACATATACATATATATATATATATATATATTCCTATATTATGTAGTTGTATGGTTTTAGGACAAGAACAACCGCACCCGCCATTTCCCCCCTGCCCCCCTTCGTAAATAAAGTCAATTTAATTTCTTTTTACCGTAAAATTTGACCCCTAAAAAATTGCGTTAACTCCCTCCTGCTCCTTTCCCCAACTCGCCCGCTCCCATCCGTCCCCTACCAGCTCACCCAAAGCTCCCCACCGGGCTCCTCTTCTACCTCCCCCTAGCTCCCCTTAAGAAATATTTTTCTGCATTATTATAAATTTTGACCCCACTATTAGTTTTTTAGGCATAAACTATTCAGTCACACTTTCTATAAATTTTGGATTGAAGAAACATAAGTAAGTTATTAAAAAAGCTCACCTTAATATATAGACGGTCAATCTGTATGCAATTTCTGATGTAAAACCATATGGCATAACATATGGTATTACATATGGCAATACATAATGGGCTTTGGATTGGTACTTTTAGATGGTTACCATATGTAATTCCATGTGAAAAAACATATGAGATTACAAGATCAAATAAAAAAAATTGTTTGTCGCACATCTGGTTACTAATTGGTGGTTAATCAGTTTGTTTTAAAATAATCTAGTTTCTCTAAGATAGTCATATTTACTAAAAGAATGACATTCATGCGTTATATTAGAGTAAGACAGAGGCACAGAAAGCAATACTTATGTTAAAAAGTGTGTGTTTACATTTTATATAAAAAAAATATTAATCATGATCAGGGGTTGTAAAATAAGCTGCAAAAATAATTCCTCAAAAGAAAACATGATATATAAAGTCTTAAATCATTACGTGTATTTGTTTTTAGCACAGCAAAAACGCTACTATAATTCATTGGTAAATAAAGGTATTTACTTTCAGTAGAAAGACTAAAAAGGGTTTCTGAAGTATTTAATTTATAATATTTATAATAAGATTTTCAATAATAATCAAAGAACCTTCGATTTTTATTACCAAATACTAATCATGCTTGAAATTTTTTTAATGATTCTTTGGTTATTTAAAAACATTTGCTTTCCTAATACTGACAGCTTTTTAAAAGTTGAAATTTGTCTGATGTTTAATGCTTAGGTATTTAAATAAAGTATACAAGAATACCTGTGTGAAAATAATAAATTACTTAAATGTAACAAATTTGAAAACTGTAATAAATTTTTTAAATTTGATTTACAAATTTTAACAAGACATCGAGTAGAAAAATTTTGTTCATATTAAAAAAACACTAGAATTTATGCAGTCGAAATATTCTAAACAGTTAGAAGTCGCTTTAGCAGAAAAAAAATCATTTAACTACTAACAATTATAAAAGCTTTTCAAATAGAATGGTAGCAATTGTATAAAATGTGTATAAAGTGCTCAAAAAATGTAATGAGCATAAATGCATTGAATCGACGGAATTATAATACTAATATAGGTGTATAATTAATTTTATATTGATACAATGAATATGTGATAAGTTTTATTCGTAATTCAGATTACTTTTATGTTTGTTATAGCTTATATCGTTGTTCTATAAGTACTTACAATCAATGGTAATTACAAAAAATAAAAAAATTGTGGGTTAACCTAAAAAGATGCTACTTTATTTATTCGATATAAATGCACTTAGTAATGTATGCTAAGATGAATTTGATTATGTGTTATCTAAAATCACAATACATCACGTCTGTGTATGTGTCTGAAGTCCTAGCCCAAGCAAAAGTTTCTTTTAATGTTCGATTCTTTTTTAAATAAAAAGTTTTTTTAGAAGAAATTTTTTCAGAATTCGATTATAAAAAGAAAAAAAAGTTGATATATTTATAAATAAAAAAAATTAAAATGTATTTCCTTAATTTTTTTAATTGAAGGATGACGCTATTTTTAGCTTCATTAATTAATACGAGAAAGATTGCGGATTTTATGATAGATTTTATATATTTGTATGAAAATTATTAATATGACCCATTCAATAGGTATAAAAAATTGCTAGGTTGGCGAGCAGAGCGCACAGGTGGCCCAATATACGTATGCAATTAATATTACGAAAAAATTGGACAGGTTACGTGATGTTATTACACAGGTATCAGAGAAATTAAGAATGATATGATCAATAAAGGTAAATCATTGTAAATTGACGAACAGGATTTCACGATGATTAAGCAGATAATATGGATTATAGGTAAAATCAAATAATACTAAAAAATAAAAGAGAGAGTAAAATAAAATTGAAGACTAACGTAAAGAGGATGAATGGAATGATACGAGATAAGAAAATAAAACAAACCTTAGAAAACTAAGCCAAGTGACAGAAAGCAAAATTCATATCAGTTATAGAAAGCTATTGAAAAATTAAAACAGAAAAAACAGAGTGACAGTAATGAGAAATAAGGCATAAAAGAAGAATTCAATAAATTTGTCAAGATACAACAATGATTCACATTAAACAGAAAATAAAAAGAGGAGTATTAGAATTGAGATGTATTTGGATGATTGATTTGACAAACGAACTTCATAGCTTTTAGACTAACACTCATACTATCGAAGCGTGGGAAATAGCAAAAATCTATCAAATTCACAAGGCGGAAAGAAGTAGAAAGACGTTAAAATAGCGGAGGAGTGGCTTTCTAAATGTAGCATACAAGATCTAAGCAATTATAATAGCTAAAAAAGTATAAAAATCGATAGAGCAGTAAGAAATAATAAAAAAGAGTTAGGCTGCCATCAGAGCAAAGGAAAGAACAAGACACCATATTTTTGTACTAAATAATTTAATTGAATGTTGAATAGAGGAAGTCGTCAATGAATTATATGATGTTTTTGTAGACTACAAAACAGAATTTACAAAAATATTAAAAATAATCTGAAAATATCAACAACAAAAAATTAATTATGGCCAGGCGCTAACATTTATTTAAAACAATAAAAGAGGAAAGGCAAGGGTGCCCAAGAAGCCTGGTACATTTAAGCTTATTCATATAGAAGATAGACGATAAGTGGAACTAAAATAATACAAGAGGTGTAACAGAAGGCAAACTTAAAATTCACTGTCTTAAATTATTTAATGACGTTGTTTAAGACACCAAGCATTTTAAACACAGAAAATATATGCAGGAAGACTAAGATAAATAATATACAAAAATTATACTAGAAGTAAACAAAAAAGGATAAAATGTTAATTTTTATCAAGAAGAAGGGATAGAAAAAGATCTGTTTCAATTTGAATTGGATGCATTAGAAGTTTAAAACCAGGACATGAAACTAGCGTGTGGTTCTCAATAAAAAATTTTCGTGGCACGGAAAAAAAACGACAGGCAAGGATCAAAAGACAGTCAAAGCAGTTTTAGGTTGAAGCAAAAGAGATAAAGTAGAAAGTTTGAATCAAAGATCATTTATTAGGAATTAAATGGTAAAATAATATTGCTCATACGTAGGAGAGATTTGCGCATGAAAAAAAAAAAATTAGAAAAAATAGATGCAAGATTCAAAATATAAAGATGGGTTTAAATGCAAAGACACAAGGATATATATGAAGATTGAAGGTTGGCGGGGTAGGGATAGATTTGGGAATGGAATAGAAAAGAGGAAGAAGAAAAAAAAAGATTCAGATTCACAAGTAACATGTTGAGTTTACATGACAAAACATCAGGACATATATGAGAAACAGAGACGAGTAACGTTAGTCTAGGAAAAAAGTTTAGAAAAAAGGAAGAAATTTACTTTATGCAAATAATAAATAGACAAGAGCTAGTGGCCTTATTTATGCTTAATAGAAGAATTAGCGGTGATTCGATCAATAAAAATCATACAAAATAGGCAAAAAAGAGACAGTAGTATATTAAAAAGTAGAGGATGGTATAACTATAGGATTTATAAATAAAGCAACAAAGGAAAATCAACTTGCGAAAATCAAAGATAATTTTACAAAGAAAAGAAAGACTTTTGTCAATCAGAAAATACAGAAAAACAGTATGGTAATTGACAACTCTATGATCCCTTAAATATAAAAAAAAAACAGAGAAAAAAAAATAGCAAAAATAAAAACATTTAAGTAAGTTTAAAAGTTTTCAAGTAATAGACTACGAAGTCTCTGCAATGAAAGAAAAAAAGATTATAAAGCACATATTAATATGTAAAGAGGAAAAAAATAGCAAATCAAATAATGATAATAATAATAATATTAGTCAGAAATCTAGGATTAAAAGATAATAGAGAGATATGCAGGAGGGAGATGATTTATGTAAATGTGTAAGATATTTATGTCGGTAAATAAAGCACTACAGAGTGAGGATTGAAAGTTCAATGACATGTTATACGTTATAAATTATAATATTTTTTCAATAAAAGAAGAAATTCTTACATGTGGAAGTATGTTTAATAAATTACGTATTATATTCTATACAAAATAAAATAAGTATCGATTTTAGGTGATATGCATTTTTAATCGTTATGAAATAAGAAGACGAAAAGTAGAAGTACATAAAAATCTATATTAGAAATAAAAAAAAAATCAAATAAAAAGATTAAAATATCAAATATAAGGTAAGAATTTTACAATGATATTTCATATTAAACTTATATCCATGATCGATTCTAAAATATTTAAAAATATCCAAAAAATAGGCTCATTACTGTATTTGTAAGAATAATGATTGCACATTTGTCAATATTAACTACAAATACCAAATCAAATCGTTATCAGTATTGAATTAGTAACAATTATTTGATAATTCAGTGAGCTTATTTCATGTACTGACTATATTTGTTAGAGTCTTAAGCGAATTTTTATGAGGTCGCTTTAGGTATTTCTGTTTTTACGCATATGAACAATACCACCTAACTTTTAAAATAAGTGTCATTTATCAATTTATGCAATGTTCATGAATAAAATTAACCTTCATTAATATAGAAATTTAAAGTATTATGTTACAAATATTTAACACTTTTTTGAGCAAAAGTTATTTAATGTTTTTTAGTATTGGGCTCGAAAGTGTACATATTTAGTGACTTTTCAAGTATTACTCGGCGCTGTCCTATTTCTTTCTGCTGCTGTTGTTGCTCTCTCGAGCGCTGCCACCGCTCGTCTACCGCTGCTACCGCTGCTGCTATTCGCTCGCCATTGGTGGGGGTAAAAATTCTCACGAGCTGGAGGGGGTATACACGCGCGCTAGAGGGGATAAAAATTTGCTCGTCCAACAGCACGAGCTGGAGGGGGAAAATTTGCTCGTCCAACAGCTGGAGGGGGTATGTGGGCCAGAACCGGCATGGGGTAGTACCGGCATAGCTTATCTACTTTAAATAACTGATAAAAAAGGGCATTCATATAGAATATATTTTATCTACAATGAAATGCAAAATAGTTCATTAAGAATTTCTTAGACAAACGAAAAAGAATTCGTAATGAATTCATGCCACCACTTTAACTAGTGTACTAAAATGAACTAACAAAAATTATGTACATTTAATAATTGAGCAGAGTGTAATCTTTTTCTCAATTCTTTTATTCAAACAGCGTATAGTTAAATTAGTCAGATAATACTAGATTTTTTTTACATCTATAATAATATTATATGTACTTCACATAAACAGTCTCATTTATTTTTAATAAATATTTATAAAAGTGAAGAGATCTAACTTTTCTTATCATTTTTGAGAGAGATCATTGCATGCATGAACAAATTTGCAATATTTATTAGCGATCTAAAAAAGCCTGGTATCACTGATGGCTTTATTAATATCAAAGAAACGTAGCGTTCGCGACTTTGTGACACAATTAGTTGTATTTATGCGGATGCAACAATGTAAGTGTTTATGTCAGCGGTGAAACTCAATCTGGATTAGAAAAAGTTCTATCGCGACCAAGATATAATGCAGCAAAGAAAATGTTACCATTCAAACACTTACAAAACCTTTTTTAATTGTTGAGAAATCATTTTGCAAGAAATTTACAATGTTGTGAAAACATGATACTGTGTTAATATGACAACGTTTTATCTTGGTTGCGATCACAATCTCTGCTAGTCCTGACTACATTACTCTGCGGGCATACGTTATTTTTTACAGCGTTGTCTTAACGTAAGACAATGTAATTGTTTCTTTAAATGTATGAATATAGAAAAATTTCCATAATTTAGATGAATAATATGTCATCACTATAATATTAAAATGTGATACTTTCGCCTTTTAAATAAGCTTCATCGTAAATTTTTTCGGATGTTTCCAAATTCATCCAATAATGTAACATGCGAAAAACGAAACAACAGTTACGGTACCTTACAATTTCTAATTAATTTGTGATATTAATAAACAAAGACTTGTTTTCTATTCCAACTGAATACTTAAAAATTTTCCATCATTAATGTGCAACAAAAAATTCGTATTTGTTTTTAAAATGTACATGTTTATAAAAATTTTTAAAAAAATGACAGTAATGTGTACATATTGAGTAGGAAAAAAACTGTTGTTGACTACAACGCCGTATCATTCATCAGTACTTTTATTTTCTTTTGCATTTTTGTCTTTCAAGCGATCTGGTACATATTGCAGAAAACTTTTAAGGTGCCTAGCACATTCTTTTTTTGTGTATCCTGGTCAAGATTTTACTACAGCACCTAAAATAAATTAGTTTATATATTTAGTAAAATAAAATTATATTTTAATGAATGTTATTTCATTATCACCTAACAGCTAGATGCATATTTGAGCATCATTTAGCTGTATTTTTGTTGCTCTTTCCCCAGACCAAGAGAAGTTATCAGCTACTTCATATACCATGATAGCCCTCATTGCGCAACGAATGGAGTCTCCTTCGTCGTTACCTCCAACGCCCATTATAAAAGAAGCCTACAATACTATAGTTGCAATTGATAATTTCTGGGAGAATTAGCTTTTACTCCATATTTATATATCTACTTACAAATTGTTTCTTTGCGCTCTCATCAACTGTTAATATATCCTCCAGCTCTTGTAACGTATCCATATTGTCGATAGAAAAATCAGGGAGGACAGATACTTCGAGTGCCGCATTCCGAGCCGCATTCACTACTGAAGTTCGCGCGTAGCCTTTTCGGATCCTTTTCATCTCCCTCAATACCTGACAATGTGCCAACTGGAACTCGGCTTTAGTATGTACTCTGAAATTAATAGTTTGAAATATAAGTGTTTGAAGTACTATCTTATATTGGTACTAGAATAACCTTTAGCTGTGACTTGTGTTACACCGTCTTTGATGTTAAATACCGTTGAGCCACCTAAAAACATAGTTTTTTTTTAATTGTGCTGTTTCACTGGCATCGAGTTCGTATTAAATCGATATTTTCTGATTATCTCATGGGTGGGATGTAAAAAAAGTTGTGTTCGTAAAAGCCGCCGACATACACACGCATATATAATGAGATAATGAGGGAAAATATAACTTGACACAAAGGTATTAAACATCTTTCTCTTGCAAAACGAGGAACTTACCCTTGGGCGTTACTGGGCTCAGTTGCTTAGACGATTTACCTAGAGATCCTGCTTCTATACAACTTTTTTTAAATCCTTACCTAGGACCATAACATTTTTATTAAACAGATTCAAGCGCCAATAAGTTTAGGATATACGTATGACGGTTTGATAGATCTAAACACACTTATAATTTAAATAATTACTTTATATTTACTTTAACAGATATTCAAAACGAACATTGCATGCAAAAGTCGACTACAGCAGGTCAACGCGAATATCTAATAAAGCATATGAGTAATTCCACAGAACTATTCAACATTGTGTTACTAATTACTTCATGAGCTATAGGTGCGTCGAAAGTTGTTTTGAATCAATCGGAAGTTACAATGAAAGTTAGCAGTCTCATACCTTGCTAGCCTGGCCTGGATAAATGCGCTTATTCAAATGTTACGGTCGATTATTAATTGAGAAAAACATGGATCACGATTTGCGTGAAGTGGAAATAGTGTTTTTCAGAAAGTTCTTTAATTTTTTACGCAAAATAAAACTACTACACAAAAATGTATGAATAAATTTTATGTTATGAATGAGCGAAATATGACAACAATTACAAACGAAAATGACAAATTTGTTTATTATTAATACAAAAAAAAGGTGCTCTTGAATAAATAGCGCAATTTCTTCTTACTATACAAAATGTATATAGGCAACTTAAATACTTTTTTTGCGTGCCTTGATATTTTTCTTTTTTTTTTAATCGACAAGTTTTAAGTTTGCAGGAATTACTCATGTTAAATATGTCGCAATCATTTAATTGTATGGATTTGCAGTATTTTACTTGGACGCTGGTTGAGAAGCTTAGCATTACGTTAAAACTTACTTTTAAACGTGACTGAACTTAGTTGCTTAGACGATCCACCTGACAATTCTGCTTCGCTACGATTTTTATTCGGATTCGTACCTAGAACTATAACATGTTTATTAAAAAGATCTAAGTTCACTGAGAGAAATTCGTTCGTAAAACACCGTTCGTCGACTGTGCCAGGCATACCAGACCGATGCAGTAGCTGCTCCGGTTCTACACGTGCAGACGCGGACTATTAGGATCCCAACACGTCACGTGACTCTTGCGATATATACAGTCAATCGGGGGAAAAATAGCACAGGCCTTATGGGGACGTATCGGTTATTATTTTCTTTACGCCTACAACGATCGTATTACGGCAAAAGCCTACAGATAACATGTTTTCGTTGGGATAATGGTACCTCAGATATTTTTTTCCCCATCTGAATCTTTACTTGAAGCTCAAAACCTCATTTCTAAAGTGCAAAACGCACATTAAACCTGTACAAATCTCTCTCGCTGTTGCCTGTATATACTTGTTTACTTACCTATATATATATCTTGTCTGTACTCATGCTCGTTGCTGGTGCTGCCATTGCACACATGTGTGCGTCACAAGAAATATCTGTGACAATACAAATGTATAAGTACAGTGGCAGAACCAGCATCAAGCGTGAGCATGAGTATGGGCACGATCTCTCGCAGTACACGCGTCACAAGCAACGACTGTGAATTGTTCCCTCCGTGATAGATACTAAACGGAACAGTCGGCGCTGCCTCTGTACGCTCACAGAACAGCAGCTGCCTCGGTCCGGTATACGCCTGTCTAACCAGAGCCAAAAGTAGCAGCTACAACACCTATTCGGTATATCTCTGCTGGTTGCTGTAGGGGGCAAGTGGGGTACGGTGGGCACCTTTATTGCCTTGATCGACTATCACAACAAATTTTAATTGATTAAAATTTTGAAAACGAAATAGTATATACAATTACCATATATATATGTTGTCATTCTTTACAAATCATTATTATAGCAATTCTTTGTTTAAGAGGAGGAAAACAAGAACGTCCCAAATGACCAACGCTCCTACCTCACCATAGGATACAAGTGGGCAGGGGGTGGGGCACAGATGGGCACAAGCAAGGGCACATGTATAATGTGTAAATGCAATACGAGTAGAGAGGTTATGTCTGAATCATACTGAACGACTCACATGCGCACGTAAACTTTTCTACAGCTGTCCGTGCCTATCCGTACCTCACATGGGTGTCCATTCGTGCCCTTCAATGATAGGTTTTTTATAAAACTATTACTCTCTCAATATTCATCCTAGAGAATACAAAAAAAAAGGAAATAAAAGCTAAAGATCTAAGCTTTCCAATGATATCATAAAAACCATGTAAATCAAATTGTACTCAATTTGCCAAGAACTTGAAATTCGATCCAGTGGTAATTTTTCGACCAATAATTACTACATTTATTAGCAAATAACGAGGCTACTTTTCTTATATATGTGTATAGACGATAAAAGAATTGATACTATAGATGCATTTAAAAAATTAATCAGCTCGAAATATATCTTTGTTTTTGAGATCCATCCCAGCCTTATCCCAGCTGCTATGCCCATTCGACCCCATGTTCCCCTACCGAATTTCTTTCAGTGTACTATTTTTTACCATGCTTGCAAAGTGCAACTACTGCTTTGCACCCTAGGGCCGCACTTTAAGGCTTTTAAATTACATTGTGCCCATGGACAGAAACATATCCTTAAAAACGAACATTTCATGCAAGCAAGTATTCTACAAGCAGTACCTTCGATAAGAAAATAGATATCTCTAGAATTTTATGAAACCACAGGGACTTGTTATTTTGGATGTTAGATTTAGCAAATTCTACACCTGTAAGCGTGCCTGTTACCGAAAAGTAGGTATAACCATATTTATTAGTTTAACCGATTTTGTAAGAATTTACTTATCAACGATATTTTTGGTATAAAAAAAGCTATTTAATTTTTTTCACTTTCCAAAGCGATGAATATTTCTTAAGAGTTAAAAAAAGAGATACTTTTTTTTTGTAAGCATACTACCCGACAATTGGTAGATACATTACTTTTAAAATCGTTCTATAGCGCGTGACGTAGTTTACTTTGAGAGGCACATTTCTAATTTATATACAAAGTAACTTTTTTTTGGCGTAAACAACTCCTTGCACTCTTAGAAAAAGAATATCAAAAGTCTTCATCGAAAAATTCTGGTAAACAAAAAAAATGTGACCTTTGAAATCCTTAAAAAATTTAGAGATCTTATCATTTTCAGCAATTATTGAAATGGCCAAAGTTCCGAAGGGTAGCAACATAGAAAGCTTTCTTCGAGTTTTCATAGTGTTTTTCAGTATGTTCTTTAATTTGTTACGTAAAAATAAAGCATCTCACGAAAAAGTGTATAAGAATATGTTATGCTTTAAATAAACCCAAGAATGCGGTAATAATTATTATTTATAAAAATGTGAAGTTTTTGTATTCATGTTAATAATTTGCTTCCATATAAAAAAAATGGTATCTTTAAATATGAGTACCTCGGATTCCACCAAATATTGGCAGAGCATAGAAATAAGAAGAGTCATTCTTATCAGCATGCCTTAGATTTTTTTCTTTTTCTACCGGAAATAAAAATGTTAAAAATTCGTTGGAATTACTCATATGTGTATGAAAAATAAATTCTTGTTTTCATTATTTAGGCATAAAAATAAAAATATTGAAATATGGGGGTTTGCGCGCGGAGCGCGAAGGGGGCGAAGCCCCCCTAGTGTGTGTATATATATATATATATTTATCTTACTATATATATATAGTTGTAAGGACTCTAATTTCCTCAGCCCTCCCTTGCCCCCCTC
>JAPYYV010005744.1:0-17394 GCA_030522625.1 Copidosoma aretas | reverse complement strand
TTTTCGATAAAAGTTTTATCTGTTTGGAAATTTATCCTGGGTTTTATGGTATTAGATTTTGGACTCCTAATTTTCAGGTATGGAATTCCATACTTACTCTAAATTCAGCTGTGGTTGCACCACACCGACCATAGCGGTTTTGCCGCCCCTGCACTCAGGTAGATATTTTTGCTACCTGTTGGGCCATTTTCATGATTGTTTTTCCAATAAAACTAAATTGCTGCTATTTCAATCCTTGCAAACGAATATTAATATTAATAAATGTACTACCTACGATGTGATAATAAAACTCTAAATCTCATCACATTTTAGAGTGGATAATACTGTTTTTTTTTAGTCGTTGTCCATCATTCTGAGCATTTTTGGTCATTTTTCCGTCCGTGAAAATACACGGCAAGGCTTTTACAGCTTCTAATAACAATAGAGTTCGTATTTTTACTTAGTCGAGATAATATTAGAAAATCAAAGGTCTAATGTAATTTTAAATCCTTTAATAGACACATAAGAAAATAATTTGACTGCTTTTTCGTCCATTTTCATTATTGTTCCGCCGATAAAATCAAATGACAGCTATTTTGATTCTTGAAAAAAAATATAAACATTAAAATTCTATATTATATAATTTAAACAAATAAATATAGGTCCAATCTACACTTTAATTAATGATATTTTTTTCTTGACTCGCCATCTATGATTTCGAACATTTTTGACCACTTTTTTGCCCATAAAAATAAAAGGCAGTGCTTTTTAAACTTCAAATCACGACAAAGTTTTTATTTTTACCTAGTTAATAACGTATTAAAAAATTAGAGGTCTAATGTGATGGCAAATTTATTAAGAGGCCCTTAAAGTGAATAGTTTAGCTGCACAATGGCCCAATAAATTGCAGCTATGTTTATGCTCTAAAACTGGTGCTAACAGAAGATAGTTCACTACCCATGACGTAGTCGAAAACTTGAGGTCTCACCTACTCTTACAATTAATTATACCCTTTTATTAAGTAATTATCTACAGTTTTTGCCATTTTTGACCAAGTTTTTGGTCATTTAAATAAATGGCAACGTTATTTGAGTTCCAAATTTAAATATGTTTGTTATTGCATTATTACCTTTGATGCATAAACAATTCAGAGGTCGAATGTTATATTTGAAATAACGAAAATTATTTTCATGTCTTTCGTTTGTACAGATTCGTATATTTCACAATGCAACTCCATTTTTGGTCCTGTTACCACCTTGAATACGTATTATTTACCATTATCGACTATTTTTTAGTACTTTTAAATGTAATTATACCATTTTTAATTCATGATTGAAGTTTAAGAAATTCGTTTTAGAGGAACGTTCCGTTTTTCAGGTACATTCATGCCGGGCGGAGCAGCGCACATGCTATACCCTCTGCTACTCAGTTCCACTGGCAAGTATATTCGTAAGTGCGTACGAAACTCTCGACAGTCGTGATTTCTTCTCTCCATGTACACAATAGCTACTAAATATTATGCTAATTAGATATTTTTTTGAGCCCGGGATCAGCCGATACGCACATGAGATCTGCTAGCGTGAATTTCTAGAGATCAGTAAGCTCTACAAAATCAATACTCCCACTACAAACTTAATTTCTTTATTCTGTACTATATAGTGCCCTTAAGATACTTTTTTTTAGAGAAAAATATTCAGAAACACTTTTTCGACCTGTGGGCGTCATGTTACTTTGACAGATCAGCCGATTTCACGCGATCTATGGGCTCTGCAAAATTAATTCTTTTACTACAAATTTACTACAAATTAGCTACAAAATATCATGCTAATTAGATATTTCTCTGATCCCGGGATCAGCCAATACGCACATGAGATCTGCTAGCGTGATATCACGCTGGCAGATCATCGATTATTTTGGGATTGGTAGGCTCTACAAAATCAATTCTTTTACTACAAATTCACTACAAATTAGCTACAAATTACTAGTAGGTTTAGATAGTGGGGTTGATCATGTGAACTGCAAGTGATATGCGTATCTTTGTTTCTCATTTAGAATAGAAAAAAGCTTTAATGACTATTTAGAAAATAATTTCATACCTTTGTGAATCTCATGTTATGTTAACGGAAATAAGTCACAACGTATGTGAAGTAGCTGAGGACAAGCTAACTTTAATGATGTATATTTTCGCTTATGATTTAATATTTATTCAGTATTGATTCAAATTCACTCTGTCTTTTATAGTTTCTCCACACTCTCCGTTAACTAATTTGTATTATAGTTAAAAATTGATCGTCTAAGAGTTTACAGTGCAGGACAATAGAACAAAATTATTTTTAACTATTTTGTCATTCCTTTGAGGTTATCTACGGCGGAGTATAAAAGTGATTCTGTTTGTCGAATTTTCCCCACCCCCCTTTCCCCCCCCTGGCCCCTCCCCCTTTTGGCCCCCCCCCCCCCCCCTTACACGATGGTCCCACAGCCATCTTCGCACCTTAACAAAATTATGTGAATTTCCGTTGATTTATCCGTTATTTGAAATGGTTTTCCTCTTAACAGTTTGCCACATTTCAAATCCCCCCCATTCCTGCCACAGCGATCCCACGAACCCCCTACCTCAACTTAGGCCCCACTATGTTCTTAAACAATAAAAACAAAGGTGGCTTTGTTTTAAGTAGATTGTAGGTAATCGCATAGCATATGTAGAAAAACTATAGCCAAAATTTTTAAATGCTAAGTTTACCTCAAAAAAACAAGTTTTAGCGTTTTTGTTCACCAATAAATGAAACTTGTTGATTTAATCCACTCTTTGACCTAATAGATTTAAGAAAAAGTGTTGTAATTGATTTAGTATCTGCATACACTACAAAATAATGCTTTATTATATTCTAAAATGACCCGACATAACATTAAATATTCAAAAAAAGAGCAAGTTTGTTCGAAATCAAACTTCTCCGGATAGAAATAAGCTAAAGTAATAGTTATTTTCTCATCCGTAGGTTAGTTAACAGCGGATATAAAAAGCTATCGCCTAAATTCTGAAATGCTAACCTAATATGGAATGAATCTATTTCTACGTTCACTTTAATAATCAATGCAAATGTTTGTTTTAAGTTTATTCCTTGTTTAAATAGGTATGTAAAAAAGTGTTGTAATCGATTTTGTATCCAAATTTACTTGAATAATGCTTTATTATGTACTAGAAGATCCAACATAGCCCTAATATTTAAAAACAGTGGCATTTCCGTTCAAAATCGAATAGCTCTGGATAGAAAAAAGATAAAGTAATAATTATATTTCTTATCTGTAGGACTAGATAGCGAATATAGGAAAACTATTGCTCAAATTCTAAAATCCCAACGTGACCTCAAAAAAAAAGTTTTTGCGTTTCCTTAAAACTAAATTGAACTGTTTATATAAAGTTTATTTTTTTCAATAGGTGCACGAAAATAGTTTTTAGTTAGTTAAGTACGTTATATACTAAAATAATGATTCATTAGATTCTTAAATGTTCATACATTACCCGAAATATCCGAATACGAAGGAGACTATTTTCAAAATCCAATATTTGTAGATTGAAAGAATTATGATTTTTCGTTTAATATTTGAACGTAACCTTAACCATTTGGAAATGATCATTTTTTTGTTTACAATTGAATATTTCAGATGGCAAACTGACAGAGATATTTCGTTTTTTAAATTGTTTGTAATACAATAACGGATATAGGAAAAATATAGCCAAAATCTACAAATGATGAACTAGTGTGAAAATACTGATATTTTGCTATTTCATAAAAAATTATCAAAAGTTGCAGTTTAGAGGTAAATATTTTGATAAAAAGGCATTTATAGAACGTATCGTATTTAATTTTGTATTAAAACACCGTCGAATGAGGGTTTTTGAAAATCCTGATACAAACCGCGTGTATTTAATATAACAATATATAGTCAACGCACGGGGTGATTCTACACCAATTTATCTTTTGAAAACACCGCACGCTTTTTCCCTTATAGATTAGCTTATAAGTTAGTTACGTAGTCAGCCACTACGCAGCGCCTGACCAGCTTGCTGCCCCACTACTGAATCAGCATGCCCTAGGCTTTAAATAAGAGGTCCGCAGACCCGTGCGGCGAGAGGGGTTGGAAGGTGATCGAGGCAACTGCCTCAATAAACAATCCATAAAACCAATATTTAAGTGGAGTATTTTTTCACGAATCCTCTCCTCCAAACGATCGAAGGCCAACCAGGTAGCAAGCGGTAGCAGCAGCGGAGCCTAGTAACAGCGGCCAGTCGTCATAGCAGCGCCTAGTAGCAGTGGTGCCCAGCGGTCTTTGCCTTTAACGGGCAGTCAAACAGTGTCCCTATCTAACCTTGGTAGTGGCATCGTCTAAAAAAAGACATCGAGGAGGACTGCGGGGTATTGGACTATCCCTCAGCAGCTACATCGGCTTATTTCTGTATTAAGAATATTAAAATTATAAACTCAAGAATCGGCTCGAGATTAATCCTAGCTGGGCTCGCTTGCTTCCTTTTGGAAGCTGAGCAGCTCTAGGTGCGTGGAGAACTAGGTGAGGGGTTAGAGCTGTGCACTCCCTTACCCAACGTAAAAGCCAGGTGAGCCAAGCATTCAAGCAGCCGAATCGGATAACTGCGGTTGAGGCTCTCGCGCCACTCTACTACAGCCGGCAAACTGGATTCCTCTACGACGGGCAGCTGGTGACATCATCCAGACTATAGGCAACTACAGTGGCGACTTTATCGGCAGTCTCCTCAAGGAACCACCGGCGGGGTCGACACACCCGCTCTCGCTCTCTCACGCTTGCCGAGGACGATCTACGCCTTCGACGCCTCATCTTCGATCAGAGGCTACATCCTCGAGCATCATCCGAGGAGACAACTGATCGTCAATTCGCTCACTTTCCCTCTGCCAAGGACTAATATTGTCGTTTCGCATTCCACCTCGCTTGCTACCCAACCCCAGAGGGCACTTATATCAATCCTTAATTTTTAAACGTGACCTAAATTATAAACTCAGATATCATAAACTTAGATTTTTTCTCACTATAATATCTTGTAATAGAAAAAAGATACAGATATGATTAAATTTTTATTTGTTGATACCCAATAACGCATACAGTAAAAGTGTAAACGGAATCTAAAAATTATTGAGACGCACAAAAAGTAAGGTTATGTACATAGATGTTCCGATGCCTGACCAGCCGTTAAAAATCACTTTCTTCAAATACTTTTTTAAAGTTATCGTGGAACAATAATAATGAGGTTACTTCCTGACAGGGATACATTTTTTCATTTATTTTACAGCTGCGGAAATTCGTGCAAATTGGCATGTTCATCCTTAAATCCCACTGCAGTTTTGGACATTCAAAATGTAAAAATGGTTAAAAGATGTCAAAAAAATAAGCCAACGAGGACTCCGTCCAGAATGCTACCATTAATATTGAAACTGGTCAAAATGATTTGCATCAAGACTATTTGGAATCACGAGATAAAAAATTCCTGCTGGCTATTGAAAACCAAGGAAACCGCATGTATAACATCATGGATAGCATGTCCAAAGTTTTAACGGAGCAGGGTCTCTTGTATGCAATAGACTTAATACTTATGGACAACCAACCTATAAACCAAAACCGAAACCAAACTCAAAGCCAGAACCGAAACCGAAATGCAACCATCAAGCTATTCAACAACATAAACCGGGAAAAAGATTACAAATTCGAGATGTGAAATGCTAGGACACTCTTCAGAACAGGCACGATCAAAGTAGTTAGCGAAATCTGGGAATGGGTTTTTTGTTAAAAAAGAACTATCATTAAACATAAAAAAATTTATAGTGGTAAATGGGCGAGTTTCGTATTTACGTCTGAACAATAAATTGTACAATTATACCCTTATCAATCTCCACGGGCCGACGGAAGAATAGGACAATAATGTTAAAGAAGGCTTTTTCGCGGAATTAGAAATAATATACGACGCAGGCTCATCGTTTGATATCAAAATCATACTAGGGGATCTCAACGCGAAAATTGGCCAGAAAGATCTTGTTAGAATAACCATCGGGAAAAAGAGCCTTCACGAGCTGAGTAATGATAATGGTACTAGAGTTATCAAGTTTGCGGTATCGGAAAATATTTTTGTTAAGAGCACTCAATTTGAACATCCTGATATCCACAATGCAACGTGGACGTCCCCAGACGGTGGGCGCGGTGTGACTAAGAGTCAAATCGATCATGTATTAACTGATAAGAGACATAGCTCCAATATTCTTGATGTCAGGTTATACAAGGGGGCTGACTGCGATTCGGACCATTTCCTGGTAATAGCTAAGGTGAGGACGCCTCTAACGGTAGCCGGAAAGAATCACTCAACTCAATCTGAAAAAAAATTCACACTAGAAAAACTGAAAGACTTCAACAAACTCATAGAGTACCGACGAGAAATTATAGCTGTATTGATGACCGAGTGGCGGGCACGTTAAATCAAGACGTCGATGAGAAGTGGGAAAATATAAAAAATACGATCAAAGAAGCGGGAAACAAGATAGTAAGACACAAATCTCCAAAAAAAGACAAATCGTGGTTCGACGACGAGTGCAGAAAGTTAATAGAGGTCCACGGAAAGGCTGGAATAGTATACCTGAACAGTAAGAATGAACAAGCTCTAGAAAACTATAGAAATTGTATAACAGCAGCAAGCAGGGTGGTAAGGAAAAAGAAACGTGAATGGGAGAAAAATAAAATTATTACTACAACGCAAAATTACAAAAAAAAAATGCGTGTGAAATGTGCCAAGGAATTAATACAACCCTAAAAGGGTATCAGAATCGAAATGTTTTCATTAAAGACGAAAATAGTAATATGATCGTGGATGACGGGGAAGCATTAACGAGATGGAAAAACTATTTAATGAATTACTCAATGTGCACGCAAATAACGAGAATAGGGAGCCTCAAGATATTGTTACCGCGGAAATAGAGGTGAATGAATCGATACTTGGAGAAGTAGAGCAAGCGATCCATGAACTTAAAAGCAACAAAGCAGCGGGGATAGACAGCATACCCAGATAGTTGATCAAAGGCGGGGGAAAACGGTTCAGTATAAAGATATACGGTTTAATTAAACAAATTTGGAAAGAGGAAAAAATTCTCAAGGAATGGACTGATTCAGTCATAATTCCAATTTTTAAGAAAGGGGACAAGTCCATTCGTAATAACTACAAGGGTATTTCATTACTTTTGACCTGCTACAGAGTTTTATCATATGTTCTCTTGGACAAATTAACCCCCTTCACGGAAGATATCAGAGAAAACTATCAATGTGGGTTAGGACGTAATAGATCAACTATTGACCAAATATTCACAATTAGACTGATAGAAAAATAATGGGAGATAAACAAGGGATCTGGGCCACTATTTATGGACTTTAAAAAAGCGTACTTTTCAATTCTCAAATAATAAATGTACTATGTCCTGGGGGAGATTACGGTTTCCCTGGCGCCGCAAAGTGATGGTACATGTGAGTAGAAAATCGAAAATAAAACACATTTTACTCTTGTGAAAAAATCGATATCTCGCTTCGTTTTCGAGATATCGAGGTCGAAAGAATGAAAATTAAAATTTCGATTTCTTGGTTTATTATGATTTTGGCCGTAAGAAAATGCAATTTAAGGTGTTTATTTTTTAGGTTTATAATAAAAAATATCTTAAGAATGAGTATAGGTAATAATAAGAGTGATGATAGTTTTTTTAAGAATGACAGAAAGTATAAAAACGTAAGAATAAGATGTAAAACACATGCATCTCGGCTGGTGCTGGGAATACATGTGTATGGCGTATGTATAGTGACTGAAAAGGGGTCCAGGGGTAAAAGCCAGCCCTACCCCCTGCCCCCAATTAAAAATTGTCGACCTAAAAAAAAAGTTTATTTAATAAAAAAAAAATTCTTTTTGTAATAGTGCATTTTTAAAATTTGAATTCTCGCGCGTTTTGTAAAGTAGCTTTGTTGTTGACATGCAGCTCCTCTCTTGGTGGTTTTTTGTTTCAAGGCGCGAACATAACGAGTGTCTATACTCGAAGCTACTTATTATTTTGACGTGCAAGAGTGCTTTTCATTTCTTTCCAAGTTTCGAGTTTTTACGATGGCTAAGCATCCACTATTGCAAAAAAAGTTGGAAAATTTTTCTTTTTTTTGTTCCTTTCACGACTGAGTGGAATCCGACGAAAGAAGTCGTATTTTTTTTTAAGAAGTGGGTGTTATTTCGTCAAAAGTTTCCGAACCTCCCTCGTGTTGCGGCTTGCTTATGAAGACTGAGGAAAATAGTGGAAAACTGGGGTGGATTTGGCGTTGCTCCTCTAAGAGTAAGAAGAAGAAGAAAGGTGCCAAAGATTGCAGAAACATCAAAAATCCTGCCAGCGGTACTTTTCTTGATGGGAGTCAGCGCCGTTTATCAATAAGAGAAGTACTCGCTACTATTCTTTTTTTCGTCACTAAAATGCTAGTCACTACTTTCTATCAGGTATATAAAATTACACTTCCTACCGTCGAAAGCGAAAATATTGAAGACATTGTTTTTAAACGTCCTCGCATGCAAACTATCGACGAAGAAATTGACGAGGCAACTGATACTGAAGACGAAGACCGTGACAGTGACAGTAACGCGACTGACGTACTATTTTCAATGACTTATAAGCTTGCGCACGCTACACATACACATTCAGTACACTTTGCGCGTGTAGGTCTACCTCCTCGTGGTGCACTCTGGGTAATGCTAAAGACCTGCTTTTTTCATTAAAAATCGCGAATAAAAAATTTTTTTACGTTTTTAAATATTATAATTATCGACCTGATGGTAATAGATCATACACTTTGATCTGTGTCAAATGGTTGGGAAGCGATAGTAAAACAATATAGAATTTTATCATTGTTAAGTCGATAAAATGAAAGACTCTATTAGGTGTTTTTGTATGCAAATTGGAGTTATTCAAAATTTTATTTTTGACTTTAAAGATGTAACATCTTAAAAAGAAAGCAAGTGATAATTTTTTCATCATTTTTTTCTGATTTGCTACCATCAAATTAGTAAGAAATCACCCTAATATCGTATTTTTACGAAAAACGATTATCTCGACTTTTGACCTCGATATCTCGAAAACGAAGCGAGATATCGATTTTTTCACAAAATGTGTTTTATTTTCGATTTCCTACTCAGATATACCATCATTTTGCAGCACCACGGAAACTGTAATCTTGCCATGTCCTGGTCTCTCTTGGGGTTCCGAAGAAATAAGTAGCTTTGATACGCGTTTGCATGCAAGACAGCAGAGGGAGGGTTCGCCTTGAGAACAAACGTTACGAAACATTTGAAATACATAAGAGGTTAGATCAAGGGGACGCGTTATCTCCGTTATTGTTCAATTTGGTTTTAGAATACGTGATTCGTCATGTTCAGGAACATGAAAGTGGGATAACTCTAAACGGGATTACTGAAATACTGGGATACGCAGACAATTTAGGTATGCTGGGTGACAGTGAAGAAATTATAATACGGAACACGGAAAAATTGATCGAAAGAGCGGGAGAGGTATGACTCGAAATAAGCGAAGAAAAAACTAAATACATGATTAAAAGTAGAGTGAATGATCCGAGTGTAGCTAAGTTAAAAGTAAGGTAAAATCGTTCGAGAGAGTTTCAAAGTTTAAATATCTTGGGGTTAATATTAATAATACTAATGATTTCTGGGAAAAGATTAAACAGTGATTATGACCAGCGAGCGCTTGTTATTATGGAGTTAGTAAACTGTTTAAATCGCGACTTATAACGCCGGTCCTGCTGTGCGGAAGCAAAACGTGGGCAATCACAAAAAGCGAAGAAAAAAATTCGAAGTATTCGAGAGAAAAGTACTCAGAAAAATGTATGGGGCAAAAAGGGACGAAGTCAACGGGGAATAGAGGATTTTGCATAATGTGGAGGTCGAGGAATTATATGGGGACCGAAACATAAGGAGGCTAATAAAAGCACGTAGACTGCGAACGGATGGACACGTTGCTAGGATAGGAATGCAAAGAACCGCGTATAGAATCATGAGCGGTAAACCAGAGGGAACTAGACCAATCGACATACCAAAACGAAGATGAAAAGATGAAGTGTTAGAAACTCTCAAAGAAAGGGATAAGTTAAATAATAGGTCGTGGTTAGATGTCGCCAAAGATAGGGATGAATGGCGGAAAATAGTACTCAGCAATTAATTTTCGAATTTTTCATGCCACTATAATAATAATTATTATTATATCATGTCTCTTACATAACTTTATTTCATAATCATTAACATGAATAATTTGAATACAAATTACATCTTCAGAGATGCATGTTGATAAGAAAATATATATTAGACCCGAAGAATTTTATAAAATATTTCCGTTAATACTCTGACGTTTAACTTCTTGTTTGCAATCATGAATTTAGAAAGTAAAGAAAATTGATTCGGATAATTAGATTAATGGAATGAAACTGTGAGTTGTAAAATTAAGAAGATGTAAAACTCTACGATGAGGTACAATAAAAATGCATTTGCAACAACAGTAAAACCTTTTAGATGATAAAGCTTGAATATTTTATGTAGATCAATTTTACAATTAATCATTATGTCGAGTGAGCGAAGACCTGTATAATATTAAGTAAGTCTTATTTTGTTTAGGGTTTATTTTAATTATTATGTGAAGCAATGTTAACTTAATACTTGAAAACGATTTCTTTAGTTATTTTAGGAGTAATATTGTGCCAAGTATCAGAGAAAGCATATAAGACTTCGATTATTCCATCAAAAATTTTACATTTCAAATTTCGCTAAACAAAAAATAATGCAATGCATGATTTATATAATAGACTTACATAAGAATACTAGAACATTTAACAATACATATTCTAAATATTTGTCTTGGTAAGCATGTAATTATTTCATCAAAATTAAATAAGTATCATAATCATAAAAATTTTTGAATATTATTGTTGTGTTGTCATATGTATACCCGTATATTCAAAAAGACTGTTATTTTCTGCAAGACATAAAATTGTAATGAATCCGTTACAATGTATTTTGATTCGTTTAATTTGCTTTGTTTGTTATTCGTTATTAACAGTTTGTGATTTCATGCCGTGATAACCAATAATTTACAAATGTTTACTTGAAAAAATTATTTTCGTACAAACGATTGCATCCAACTGATCACACGTTACATATTTTATAAAATTTCCTTTGGTAACTCTATCTGAAATTATTTAAGGAATAAAACAAGCATTAAAACCTTAGCATCGAACAAAAACCAAGAAGATACACATTTATGAAATTTTTTTTTTTATTGAGAATATGCTTCCATGCAATTTTGCCAAATTTTGTACAATAATTTATTTTTAACTCAAAAACGTACGACAATTTCTACTCTAATATCTTATTAATCTAGCAATGACAAAGAAGGACTCTATTAATGTTACAAATTAAGTACAGTGGTAGAGAGCCCCCTTAAAAATTCTGTTTTTCTCACTTGCAGACTGGCCGTCATCAGTGGATTGAATTACAGCGAGCATTGCTGTGTTCAATGAACAAGCGTTAAACTGCATGTTTCAGGCTTAACGAGGGATAGGAAGTCGTTCTCTTGACTCAACAATACCCCATAAAGTCTCTTAAACGCCTTAATCCGTCAGTTTCAAAGAGCAAACTGTGGAGTATCAAAATCGTTGAGGCCCGGATGGGACTACTGGACAGCTACTGGGCAAGCTTTCAGTCCAACCTACAGAATCTGCTACATGACTCACCCATGAGTGAGCAAATTGATATTTCTAATAATCTGCACATGACTAGAAAAAACTCTATTTCAACTCCTTTACGCGTCTTCTTGATGCGCACAAGAGTCTCAATCACGCTACTTTAGACCACGGAGAGTCTTAGAGTTCGGCTGGCATAGTGGGACGGCGCATACACTCACCCATTATCAGCATTCCGGCGTTTTTAGGGTGCCAAAATATACTGGAAGTCGTTTCACGAGCTCTTTTAAGCCCTGATGAATAGCAATCAACAGTTTATAGATGTTAAGAAGCTATAATATCTCCATCATGGCCATAAGGTATTTGAAGCCATTGCATGACCAGATTTCTACCGGCGTGCAAGGGCTTCTCGATACCCTCGAAAAGCCCAGAGACAAATTACGAGTCTTAGAACAACCAGTGGCTCATTGAGATGCTTGAATGATCTCATTTGCAGCTACCTGTATGAATAAGGATGTTGAAGGCGACAAGAAGATTATGGGAAGACGAACTAGAGAGGTGGGATGCCACTACTCTTGTCTCAGGGCCAGACGTAGCCAGCTTCAACACCCTGTTCAACTTCTTACAGCGGCGCTGCCATTCTCTCTCGTCAGTGGACGCTTCTCGTCCCCGCAATGCTGTTTCAGGCTTTTGAGCTCCAAACCCGGTGGTTGTCTTATCAGGTCATCGCTACGGATCTCTTGCAACTTAGGTCGACAACCCACCTTGTGCTGCATGTCAACTGAAGAAAGAAAGCTCGTTATGAAAGCCAGGCTGCATTTTAATTGTCTAAAGTTAGGCCATCCAACACACTCCTGTCCTTCACACAACGTTTGCTGAACATGTTAAGCTACTCATCACAGCTTGCTGCACGAGGATCGAAAGCACGAAGCAGATCCCGGCTTTGATCCAATAATGAATAAGCGAATTCATGTGAGCCAAGTATCAGAGGACGATGACAAGGTAAAATCTTCGTCATTGTGACGCACCGTCTGCCCCACCTCGTAAGTGTGCCTCGAAGACCCTTGCGGGCGAGCAGTCACGGTATGAACTTTTCTCGGCGTCTGCTCCGAGGTCACACTAATATCAGTTAAATTGGCACTCAAGCTTGGCACTCCTCTTGTCCGATCCATGGCAAGCATTGCTGCAGTCAGCAGGTCTTGTACGGCTCAATCTTACACTCAAGCAGCTCACTAGATCGGGCCTTTTCAACGCCGCGCCGCTGACGACACTCTGCGCACTCCTTCCTTAACTAAAAAGCCTACTGCCATTTAACGCTGCCTCAGGTTGACTCCCATTGCTGATCCAACATTCGGCTCTCCAGATCATGTCGACATTTTGGTCGGTGCTGACGCATACAGCCACTTGATTCAACCCGAACTTAAGCAATTGAGGGGGGTATTAGATCAATCTACTGTCTTTGGTTGAGCTTTTACCGGACGAGCTTTGAATGGCCCATCACACTTATCATCAGTCTCGTGCTTCGCTGCTTCAGAAGACCCAGCTTCACCTTGGCACTATCAACCAATCTTGCTGCTCCAGCGGTTTTGGGAGGTTGAAGACGTGCCCTAAGCTGTCCGTTGCTCTCCCGCAGACGAGAAGTGCGAGAAAATCTTTGCCTAATATCAGCGTGCAGATGACGGTCGATATATTCTTCGCCTACCACTGAAGCGTAAGGGTCTAGAGCTCTTGGGCGATAGCCTATTCGGTGCGCTCACCTCACTACAGCACTTGAACTGGCGTCTGAAACATGATCCAGAGATGGTTATAGAATATAAGCGTTTTATCAAAGGGTACCTGTCATGCGGACGCATGCACCTCTTGATGGATAAAAAGCTCCAGGTATATGTACGCCGGGTCAACTACATCCCCCACCATGGCATTTGGCAGGTCAGTGATTAACGAAAACAGCTTTGCGTAGTTTTCAACACATTTCGTCCAACTTCATCGACTTACAGGTTGAACCATGCACCGGACCCTGGCCCCAAACTGCAGGGGGCTTTTTCTAATGTGCTTCTACCGTGGAAAATGCACTGATTCGCCTTCTGCGCTGATATTCGTATGTTTTTTTGGCAAATCTGGATTGACCAGAAAGATGTAGATCTTCAACGAATCGCGTAAAGTCCAGACGAGACTGATACACCTCAGCACTACCAACACCTAACCGTGCCCCATGGTTAGTCCTGTGTGCCATATTTATTGCTTCACGCCGTCCAACAACTTTTCAAGGATTAAGGTAAAGCATGGCTTAAAGGCACCCCAATCATCATGAATGATCGGTATGCTAATGACATCCTTTCAGAAGCCGCTAGCCGATGATCTCTCAGCGGCTAGACTCCGTCGCGATTACATTATTGATATTCTACAGTCCGGTGAATTCCCTGCGCGGAACTAGGTGGCAAATACTCCCGAGCTTCTGAGCTATCTTCTCGACTACTGGCTCCTGCAACGGTCGTGGTCGCAACTCGGCACCGAGGGCCTCGTAAGCGAACTTGAGTTAGCTGGGATCCTATTACCAATCTATTTCAATACGTTCAACCTGTACCTCAAGCTCAATCAACCACAAACGCGCCATCCTCGCAAAGCTTGCTAGATTGTTCGATCCACGCGGCTGGCTTGCTTCCACTGTCCTGCTTGCAAAGTTAATAATCTTGGATATCCGACAAGCACGTTTTGATTGGAACAAATATTTGTACCAGCTTCCATGGCTCATCGATGGACGTCATTCTCGGCTCACCTCCAGGATGTCGGAGGCATGACGATTCCTCGTTTGGTTGCCGACTAACCATCAGCCGACCTGCAGATGCACGTATTCGCTGATTCTAGTCGCCGTACCATGGCTGCAGTGATCTACTCCCGAGTTCAGTGCTCGTCCAAGGACGTGCTTGTATGTGTCCTCCTAGCAAGAACTGAATTAGCATCCATCAAAAGTCTTTAACCAGCCTCGTGTCAACTTGTGCAGTATTCTTTTTGTGCTTATTATCTTGTAAGTGACTGTAACGTTGTGGAAAGCATAATAAACATCTGCGTTTGACAACTTCATTTTTTGGCTGTGTTTAAACTTGCTTTACAGTTATCTCTACATTTTCGCTACTCGTATATTATTTAATTATATTATTTGATTATATGTACCAGATGTTTTTAGTCTACAAATATCTGCTCGCTTTTTCATACATTTTAAAATACTGAACATAGCTTTAGAAAATAAATTTACCTCACCATGCTCAAAAACAACATTTTAAAAAGTAAAAAATAATTACTGTTAATCAAAAACTTTGATTCTAAGACTATCTATTTGCATAAAAAAAAATTTAGTAACTTCGTTAGACAGTCTAATGCTCACCGATTTTTCATCCTAAACATCAGAGATAGGAAAAAGAAAGTTAACAGCAGCAACACACAGCAACTTCTTTACATGAATCTAATACTTTTCTAAATATTTACAAAGTTGTATGAAACTATTTTTATTTCTTTAACCATTTATTAGGCGACTAATAAAATTCACACAACAATTAAGGGTTATGCTGCTCAGTTCATCATTAAATATTTAGAGACGATTTTTCGACTACACATTAGGTAGTCCTTTTGTGTAACATCAAAATTTAACTACCATACTTTAGTTAGTTCAGCAATTGATAATACTTAAACATAACGTTCCTAGCATTATAAATATTATTATTATAAGTCGATATTATAATTCAACTGTTCGCGCGCTGGAAATTGCATCCAGATTTGCAGTTACACTAGGAAAAAGTTGGGTGAGAGTCCTTCCTAAATTAGTACGAGCAGCGCCACCAACGGTTCGTGCGTCTGCTCTCTTGATTCGGGGGCTCAGCCTCCCCGAATCGAGGGAGCAGCCCCACTAATATCTGGGAGACAACTGATCGCCTAGCGTCTGCTAGCGCTTGGTGCATCTGATCTCCCGATTCGGGGAGTCTGAGCTCCCGAACCGGGAGAGCAGACGCACGAACCGTTGGTGGCGCTGTTCGTACTAATTTAGGAAGGACTCTCACCCAACTTTTTCTCGGTGCAATAGCGTGCGTTCG
The DNA here is from genome assembly GCA_030522625.1 of Copidosoma aretas. Classification (NCBI taxonomy): domain Eukaryota; kingdom Metazoa; phylum Arthropoda; class Insecta; order Hymenoptera; family Encyrtidae; genus Copidosoma; species Copidosoma aretas. The sequence continues at coordinate 1,558 of JAPYYV010005744.1, read as the reverse complement.
ACGGTCCTGCGCAGCTACCAATCACTGCGTGCCGCGTACTTGCTCTTCCTCTACACGATCTGTGTGCTGCCGTCGTGCGCCAGTCCGCACCGATCGCTCGCCCAGTGCAACACGCAATTGAGTTCACTGGCTTTACACTACTTCACGTATACCTATAATTACTACTTCAGCATAATATCGCGTGACTCAAACAATCTCTTTTCTTTTTGTTACTTTTTTCTAATCAATTCAAAATCAATATTCTGTTAAGTTTTGTGTTTTTTATAAAACTATTTTACTGTTGAATACATACATATTTACTAAAGAAAGTGCAAGTATTCAAATTCATCGCCTTGGCCTCTTCGATTCTTCTCCTGCTCACTCTCCTCGCAACCGGCATAGGCAACCCTATTATATTATACGGTCCACTCGTGTTTAATCTCGAATATCTATCAAGTAAAATAAGCCCTGTTGATGCACATTTCATCACTTCTAGTCAGTGCGATCCACCAAAACTTTTTTCCAAATTTTGATATCCCCAAAGTAGTTATTTTTTGTAGATATCAACATATATTTTATGATTTATTGTCTTCAAAATACAAGTAAATCGAAGAAAAAGTTATTATTTGAAAGAAAAAAAGCTGCTGTACATTCATCGTGACATATTTCGATTTTACTTTTCGAATTCATATTATTTGCACTGTTTATAACTTATTATTGTTTGACGATGTGTGATGCATGCTTAAAAAAAAAGTAATTCGAAAATATGCACTTCAAAAACTCATTAACGTACCAACGACTGCACATAACTCATTAACAGTACAAATTTTTTTTAATTTTTCTAAGTCACTATAAAACAAATTGTTCTAAAAAAATAAAAAAAAATAAAAAAAAAAAAAAAAAAAAAAAAAAAAAAAAAAAAAAATCGACAAGAGCCAAAAACATGGCCATTTTTAAAAAGTTTTTTTTTCAATTAAGAATATGCACTTATGCAATGTTTGTAAAATATTATAAAATAATGTATACCTAACTTTAAAAATAACACCTATCTCGTTCTTAGATATCTTATTATTGTAGCATATCAGAAAAGAACTCTACTAATATAACAACATTAGTATAGTGGAGGAGAGATCTGAAAGAATCGTGTTTTATCAAGCATGAAAATGGCAGTATCCCTTAACGTTTTATGTTTCATTATTTGTCTTTTGAGATTATTAAATTTAAGTGCGATAGAGACTTAGTTTTTCATGAATTTAGATTAAAAATAGATACATTTTTTTAAACTTTCATCAAAAATGTAGAACTTTACCCAAAGTTGTCATCGAGGCGAGGGGGGTTAGCGTGCAGACAGCGCGGAAAGGGCGGAACTCTACTAGTACCGATCAGTGCTGCCAGACCGTGCGGTAGTGTCGCTCATAGTAGAGTGTGGCAGAGTAGAGGCTCGTGGCTATTGGCCGGAGCCTCTATAGTACAGCTCGTGAGAGTCTCCCAAACCAAACCCCTCTACTCTAGCTCCACCCACCACCTATAGATATATATAACCCAAGCCCGTAGGCACAACTTATGTACTACAACTGTA
>JAPYYV010005743.1:9247-24295 GCA_030522625.1 Copidosoma aretas | reverse complement strand
AGATTCTCTTGCAACATGATTATTAATACCATAAGATCTAAAACCAGTTAACCCAGAGCACTGACGTTCCTCGCGTTATAATTATTTACATTAATATTATTAATATAAGAACTAACACCAGATGACCCAGAGCGCTAACTTTTCTCGCGTTTTAATTAGTGCTATTTCTATTAATAACATAAGCACTAAAACCAGTTAACCCAAAGCGCTTGATTATTAAACGTTTTAATTATTTACATTATTATAAATAACATAAGCACTGAAACCAGTTAACCCAGAGCGCTTAATTTTCGACCGTTTAAATAATTTACATTATTGTTGATGATATAAGATCTAATACCAGGTGACCCAGAGCGCTGACTGGCTTCGAGTTTTAATTATTGACAATATTATTTATAACACGAGAACTAATACGAGGTGACCCAGAGCCCTGAGTTTTCTCGCTTTTTAATAAATGACATTATCATTCATAACATAAGAACTATAACCACTTAACCAAGAGCGCTCAATTTTTGCGCGATTTGATAAATGACATTATTACTAATAACATAATATCTGAAACCAGTTAACCCAGAGCGCTGACTTTCTTCGCGTTTTAATTAATGATCTTTTTACTAATCACATAAGATCTGAAACCAGTTAGGCCAGAGCAGCCGATTAATACACATGATGCAAAAATAAACCGGGTTTGTGCAAATCTTCATTGCGCTGTAGTCTAGCAAACTATATCTGAGCAGTGATAGGCTAAGATCTCCCAATCGGAAACCATGCTTTTTTCATACAAAATATGATTAGCAATATATTTTCGTGTATTATACTTACTATGTAGGTGTATTATATACATTTGATTATGATGTAAATAGATAAGATTTGCTGGATATCACATGCTTTTGACAACGGAGAAAACTAATTAGACTTTAGGGCAAGTAAGCTCCATATTTGTCTCAAAGAAAATATGTGTTTTAACACAATGCTCTACTACTACGTCTAAAAATAACCAACTTTGTGTTACTGCGGCGGGAAACAAGAAACGTCACTAACAGTAATACCGAAGATACAACAGATACTAAATAGACGACACGTACCCTTAAGCTCAATCCTTAATTCAAATAAATCCGAACTCACGCACCTTAAAACGAGTCTCTTTATTAACTTGTCCGATTACAATGTTCACTAATAAATAGTATATCCACTAATTCAAAATAATCTCAAAGAAAAGCATAAATAATAATCTCTAGCTCCTTCAACCGCATAACCTAATATATTTCAACCTAATATCCGAAGGGAAGAAATATTTAAAGTCGAAACTATTTATTGTTTCTAATAATTGGGTTATTAGAAGAATGAGGATATTATAATTGTTTCAGAAGTAATAATAGAATTGTGTATTTTAAGTCCGTCGAGAAGAAAGTGGCATTAATGTAGGATAAATAAAAAAAAAAAGCTTGGGCACCCATGTAACAAGTTATACTTTTCCGGAAAATAATATATCTAGATGTTGCTGATTACGCCGAAATTTGTTCGGTCATGATCCCAGCTCAAATTTTGAAATAATAAGACGCAATAAAAATCAAATAATTCGTTCATAGAACTTTATATTCAGAAACCAATGATAGAAAATATTATGTCTGTAAAACTTTAAAAAACATAAATTGAAAGATGTGTAAAAATTCCGAAAATAATTCCTTATTTATTGAAACACTAACAAATTAATAAAATCAAACAAATGTAAAGTAATGTAGAGAAAAGCTGCAATCAAAATCTATTTTAAAAGTTTTTAAAAACTTATTAAATTAATTGTTTGATGGTTGATTAATATAAATCAGCAAATATTTAAACAAATTTATAAACAAACAGTAATTAAATATTTAAACTAAAAGTAAGTTACAAACTGAAATATAGAAGGTAGTGATGTATAGCTTACTAACTGAGGTAGCTCGTATATAAGTTGACATGGTAGACGGCTCGTATGCACAAGATCGCGAGTTTAAATCCGGTGGAAAAAGGTTTTTTTTTGGAATTGAAAAATGACTTATGCTACATATTTTTAAAGAGGGTCGAATTGGATATCATTGATTTACTTCTCTGCATAACGGTCATATAGAATTATTATTTAGAATTATTTTTTTATCATATATTTTTTATAATTATTATTTAGAATCATATAAAATTATTTTATCCATTGACGGATGCTATCAATGGTTATCTTATATAATCTCAGAGTTATCATGAACAATCTGGGGGTTGGTGCGCGGAGCACGCAGGAGGCAAAGCCTTACTAGTATATATATATACTAGTGGGGCTTCGCCTCCTGCGCGCTCCGCCCGCCAACCCCCATATTTCAATATTTTTATTCTCATGTCTGAAAAATAAATGTAAAAATTTATTTTTTAATACACAAATATGCGTACAAACATAGATAACCAAATTGATCTCATACAAATTTCTCTAAGAATTTGAACAGATATAGTCAATACATGATATTAGTTTACTGATTTATCAAATAATTGTTAATAATTTAAAACTAATAATGACTCTAATTGGTACGTGAGGTTACTATTGATTAGTATGTATATGAATACAATATTTACGCAATCATCATTATTACAGAAATAGTTATGAGCCTTTGTTTGTTATCTTTGATAATTTTAGAATCGATTATGGTTATAAGTTTATAATAAGATATCATTTTAAAATCCTTTCTTAACATTTGTAAATGTAAATTTTTTATTTTATTTTTTATTCACGTCATATATAGATTTTTACATACTTCTACATTTACTTTGTTTGTTTTATGACTATTCGAAATTTGTATCCTCTTATATTAGTACTAATAATATTTTCAATTAAGCTACCTATGTAATTGATCAAACGTACAACAACGTGTTCTAATTTCTTTTTGCATTTACATAATATTATAATTTATGACGCATAACATATTTCTAAACTTTTAATCTTGACTGTCGTGCCTTATTTACCTACATAAATATCTTATATTTCACATGAATCATCTTCCTCCAGCATATCTCTCTATTATCTTTTAATTCTATATTTCTGACTGATATTATTAATATTTCATTTAATTTTTTTTTTTTCTCTTTACATAGCAATGTGTGCTTTGTATATTTTTTTCTTTCTTTGCTGATCCTATAGTTTATCACTTAAAAACATCTAAACTCACCTGCATCTTTTTATTTTGCTTTATTTTTCTCTTTGCTATTTTCTTTTTTTTACATTTTACAGATGATAAAAATGTTATTTACCATACAGTTTTTTGCTATTTTCTGATTAAGAAAAGTCTTCCTTTCCTTTGTAAAACTATATTTGATTTTGTCAAGTTTATTTTCCTTCCTTGTTTTTGTTATAAATCCTATCGTTTTCCTATCTTTCACTTTTTCATGCATAACTTCATCGTCTTTGCCTATTTTGAATTATTTTTATTGAATAAGTCCGTTAATTCTTTGATAAGTCATTATTGAGGCCACCTGCTCTTGTCCATGTCTGTTTTGTGCAAAAAGTAAATTTATTCCCTTTCTATTATGCCTATTTCTAGGCTAACCCTTTCCGCCTTCATTTGTCATGTATATCCTGGTACGTTTGCATTTAAACCGAACATAATATTTGTAAATCTAAATCTATTTTTACCCTTTTTTTCTTTTCTTTCTCATTCCAAAATCCATGCCTACCTTGTTCGCCTCCAGCTTCCGTATATAAGCGCGTCCAGCGAGATCGGGCCACCTCGCGCGTGATCCGCATTTTTTTCTCGATTACACTGTGTTGAACTCCCACAGACAGATTAGAAAAATCTAAAAAAACAGTAAAAAAATTAAAATTGATAGATTTTGACCTGCTCTTCATGATGGAGCTATTATTTTTGGCTCAAAAACCTTTTTTTGTGTTGAAATATGTCTTTGAATTTTTTTTCGTTTCAATAAAATTCGCTACAGTTTAAAAGAAAAAAATTGATCCGAATCATAAGAGCAATATTCGGACCATACATCCACAAATTTTTGGAGTGAAAGAGCAAGAAATGCGTAAATGACAAGCAAATGAAGACGTTGAAATTGGGTCAGCCACGCTTGACAGACAAATATAGTTATAGTACAAACTGTAGACTTACTGATAACTACTAGATATTCATCGAAACATAGTTTACGTTAAGTATAGGTAGAAGTCATAAAATTTACTTGATCCGCTGGATAGTTGACGAACAATGGAATTTGCTACTTAAAAAACCTTAAAGTTTCAATTTGTACAAAAATTTTTTTAAGGACCGTATATTACTGTATTTGATTTTACATACCAACATTTCTCATTATCTGTCATTGAATAATTGAATTAGATATCGATAAAGTCATTTACATATATTATATATTTTTTATACATAGTGTAAATTATAAATTTTTATAGATATTCTAATCTTAATTGGTATCAACTATAAAGGAAAAGCAAGATATTAATAAACTATGTAAACAGAAACTTTACGGCTGATCCGTCCGATTGTTGTAATAATTTATGATTATTCTATGAAACACTATAGACTACTGCTTAAATTCTAAATTACTAAATAAATTATCAATTTATATACAGTTTAAGCGGGCAAGTCTAATCGGTTGTTTCGTCTTAGGTGCTTGGTTTTTACTTTAGTTGAATTCCGTATTTTGCTAAATTATACGAGTCTTTCAATATGTGTTTAATCAGCGTTATAACTGCCGTTAACGTGTCTTTTTTCTGCTTTACAAGAGCCAACTTAGTTATTCTTGACGTAGTAGTAGAACATTGCATTGAGAAAAAATTTTTCTTTTACTCAAATATAGAGATCACCTGTCATAAAATGTGATTATTTTTATATGTTGTCAGAAGCATGTGCTATCCGGTATCTGGTATTACTTCTTATGTTACTAATAATATTTAAATAATCAATACGCGAGAAAATTGAGTACACTGGGCTCATTAGTTTTGGTTTTTATGTTAATAATGATGATGTTAATAATTAAAACGCGAGATAATTAAGCGCAATGGGATAACTGGTTTCAGTTCTCATGGTATTAATAACAATGTCATTAATTAAAACGCAAAGACAGTCAGCGCTTTGGGTCCCCTGGTATTAGTTCTTGTGTTATTATTAATAATGTAAATGATTAGAACACAAGAAAACTAAGCGCTCTGGGTCCCCTGGTATTAGTTCTTATGTTATTAACAGTTATGTTAACAATTAGTACGGTCGAAAATGAAGCGCTTTAGGTTAACTGGTTTTAGTGCTTACGTTATTAACAATAATGGCGTTAATTAAAACGCGAGAAACGTTAGCACTCTGGGTTACCTGATATTATTTCTTATGTTATTAATCATAATGTCATTAATTAAAATACGAATATAGCAAGCGCTCTGGGTCACCTGGTATAAGTTATTATTTTATTAATAATAATGTAAATAATTAAAACGCAAGTAAACTAAGCACTCTGGGTCACCTGGTATTAGTTCATATTTTATTAATAATCATGTTAATAGTTAAAACACGAGAAAATTGAGCGCTCTGGCCTAACCGGTTTTAGATCTTATGTTATCAGTAATATCATTAATTTAAATGCGAAGACAGTCAGCGCTCTCGGTCATCTGGTACTAGTTCTTATGTTAACAATAATAGTGTACATAATTTAAACGTAAGAAAATTGAGTACTCTGGGCTTACTGGTTTTTGATCTTATGTTATTAATGATGATGTTATTAATTAAAACGCGAGAAAATTCAGTGCAATGGGATAACTGGTTTTAGTCCTTATGTTATTAATAATTATGTTGTTGATTAAAACGCGAGAATGGTTAGCGCTCTGGGTCACCTGGTATAAGTTTGTATGTTATTCATGATAATGTAAATAATGTAAACGCGAGGAAAGTCAGCGCTCTGGGTTAACTGGTTTTAGTGCTCATGTTATTAATAAAAATGGCATTAATTAAAACGCGAGGAATCGCCCGGTATTAGTTCTTATATTAATAATATTAATATAATTAATTATAGCGCAAGGAACGTCAGTGCTTTGGGTTAACTGGTTTTCGATCTTATGGTATTAAAAATCATGTTGTAAGAGAATCTCTTCACAACAATAAAACTATTATCAACTTTATCTTTTCATGTAGAAATATAAGATTTTATGAAAATCTAAATAATATTCTTATTATTACGGTTTGTATTTTATGCATTGTCAAACATTGAAATGTATATTTGAGTAGATCGCTCAAAATTTCTGACAAATTCGTTAGTATGGCAATCTGCTTCATCCATTCATGTTACTCTGTTGTTGATCGATGGACGGATTTGACTGTACCACGAAAAATCCGACAGTACCGACAGAATCAAGACAGTAGCTCTGTCCTCCGGCAAATATCACCAGTGCTCTACGGATATATGTGTATATATATATATATATATATATATATGTATAAAAATATGTCTTATACGTCAGGCAGGTTAGTCCTAGAGAATTCCCAAATCCGAAAGGTACTTTTATACAACGCTGACCAGCATGTCAAGCTTAGGCAGCGAGGAATAAAACAAATGATTATTATATATCATACTGCTTTGCGCTGCACACTTCCAACGCTGTACCTTATCAGAAAAAGGAGTAAGTGTCCGTTGTGAGATAAGGCTAGGGGGGCATACACGCACTGGTTTACGGGTCAGTAGGTGGTGCATACAGAACGAGCTTTATGGCTGGGTATGTTGGAACGATTTTTTTTGTCTTTTTTCTCGCTACCATGACTTAATTCACAGTGACAATTAAGCCATTTTCATGCTTTATCTTATTTCTATTCTTCTATTGTCTTATATATCTGGTTAACTTTGTTTTCGTCTAAGAATTTATTTATTTACCCTCTAAACTGCTAAATTCATTCTCGTATGAAGCATTATCTTTTAATAAGGCAAATCACTCGAATCAAGGATTAAATCCATATAATTACTTTCTCTGAATTAATGAAAAATAAAATATTTGAAGGCATTTCAGAATTTTATTTTATATCAATATACACACTTAAAGCATGAACAGCAGCAATTTTTAGCTCCAACTTGTTGTTATTTTTCTCTTTTTACATATTTTGTCGGTGGTTTTTCCGGAACAAGCTAAATATATCTGGAGCTATATATACATATATATATATATATATATATATATATACATTCGTAAAAGATTTCACATATTCTCGTACATACAAATGCTTATTTGCATATAAATTTGTAAGTATCATGCACAGCCATAATAATAAATAAGCACTTCCGGTTCCTGCGCTAAAAGAGAATTAGAGGTTGCGTATGGCAAGAGTTTTTCGCAATGGGTATAAAGAAAGGCACTGTGAGGTTGCGTGTGGACATTCAAGGGTGCAGGAAAGCTAAGCCACTAACTGGCCGGTGGACCACGCTATCAGAATTTACCATCTCTCTCCTCTAGTATTAGAAGGCTGGCTCGGCCGTTCCGTATCCCCCGAAGGCTTGATCTCTCGGCCGGTTTTAGGGCGTCATTGTAGCTAGATAATGCCTGTATGGTATGCTACAAGTATTTTCGGCCACCCCGTGGAGAGGAGGCGCTCGTGTCTACTAGGCACCTTCTCAGACACCCTTTCAATTTCCTATTTAGCTGATAATCATCTCCATGGTGCGATCCCTTTGTGCAGGCTTAGGGCTTGGGGTTTCAGAGAAGGCCTGGTGATCTGGATGCGAATCTCTATATGTGAGCTGCTGTCGATTAAAATCGATAGAAAATTGAGTCGTGCCTCCAAGGTGTGACTTGGCTCACGAGAATTTTAGTCCTTGAGGGCTTTTGTTGCTAGTGATGTCAAATGCGATCGACGAAAATGCCCCATCCCCTGTCCATTTCACGTGGACTAAGCACATTGCTTCCTAGCTTTTTCCTATACATTTATTGTGTAAGGCTTAAATGACGATTTTATCATTAGACAAACTTCGAATCATGACTTTCGAAATAGTCTGCGAGCATTTTTTTTATCGATGATTGGTATCATAAGTATAGAAAACATCTCAGTAGGATACTTTAAACCTAAAAAGACGCCTCTTTTGTATTTGTGGACAAAAATTAAGAGTGGCTTAATAATAATCCAATTTATTCGACCATTTTAGATAGTTGAGAACTAATAATTCACATCAGAGGATTAATGTTACTTTCTTAGTGGCATGCATGTACAGGACTTCTGAGAGCCATAATAATTTGATAGTGCTTGACAGAGTAATTTTAGAAATAAAAATTCATTTATACAGTTAAAAATAATTTCGCTTCTTAATAATACATTAATCCAAATTATAATACAATCCTCTAATATTCTCGACAACGATACCTGTTCAAGTAAATTGTTGAGATGATGTTGTTAATAGTTCTATCATTAAGTAGGTAAACAATATTATATGCCACGGCATTAGAGAAGGTACGGAGTCATGATATGTATTTGCACGTGGCTGTCTGTGAGAAAAAGATGGAAAGAGTTAGAGAGAGAGAGAGAGAGATAAAATGGTACAGAAAGTAATAGAGGGATCCAAAAGTAAGGTATATATTTGGTTTAACGACACAATACAGTCATGTCATAGATTAATTCATGAGCAGAATTAACTTGCTGTACTTGCTTGTACTGATGCATGTGCGCGATTGCGTCCGTGTGTTGTTTCCGTGTACCCTACGCGTATACCCTTATATAAAAGCGTGAGTATGTTTAATATGTGAGAGCCTGAACTTAAAAGTGTATTCAGATTTCTATTTAGCCGCTAGTTGCCAGCTGGTTTAGCGCCTATACTATGCTTGTATCTCTCTTCTGTTAGAACTGCATATTTATCATTTGTCAGGCAATATTTTTAATTACAACATTGTAATATGCATATTATGTAGGTGGGTAAAATCATTAAGCTAAACTGTTTGAACCTTCGTGTATAAAAATGACTTTGGTGCTATAATTTAGAGTGAATAACAAACATTAAGTTGCGCTAATTTTTGATGTTTTTATCAGCTTGGAGCAAAAACTATAAAAGTTTAGAAAGCTGCCCCTGGATCAAACTCACCAGTTTGATTTTTCGATTACTTCTACATTTGTAAAATATCTGCACACATCCACACATTATATGATTACTGTTTGATAATCGAAGACGATAGAAAAAATATTTACGCTTCAGATAATAAATGTATAACTAACGAAAACAAAATAAAATTAATATAAAAAAAAGCATAAAGTTACACTTTTATCAATAATCCAAGAAGTGGAAAAAGTACCTCTATCAGATTTATCATTCAAACTCAGAAGATAAGGAAATTTTAATTTTTTCAAACTAAACATCCGCATTACTATTCACAGCTCTATTTAAAAATTCTATATAACCTTTTATTTAGAGTAATAAATAATTTCAATAAATTTATCTGTTATCGTGAGGGAGAAAAGAGGAAGAACCTGAAAAAAGAGGCGAACACTAATTTAAAAGAGTTTAAACAATAGATGAGTCTGAAAGAAAAGAAAAATATTAGAAAAAGAAATTCTAAATGTACTGAAAATCACAAAAAAAAAATAATAAGGCTGCTGGCAAGGATGGAGTGGGAGTAGAGTTATTCAAAGGTTTTACATCAACATCGTAAGCGAAACTAACCTAGAACTTTAATGTATATTTAAAAGGGCTGACCATCAATTTCCCAAATGCACTTTTCCATATAATCATTTTCCCGACTAGTCGCTTTCTCCAAGATTTTTTTTCAGAGTAAAATTTATGAAACCTCACTTTCCCAAATGATCATATTCCTAAACATTATTTTCCTGACAGCGAATTCCCGCAAACCAATTACCCAAATGCGGTTTCCGAAATGAATTTTTTATTTTCGTCCTGAATTGTTACAGACAGGAAACCAATGGATATGAACAACAAGGAGTACAATTGCGAGGACCATACTATAGAATTTAAGATTATAGGATGTTTTTGCTGATCGCGCGCAAGAACTTCATACTTCTCCTTCATCAACATCCTCATGGTATCTCGCCACAACATCTCCTATATATTCTTGTAGTGCGAGCCACTTCTTCGTCGGTGCTTTTCTGACCGCTTTACCCCAGATAACCTGAGCGATAATTATTTTCGTGTTGGACTGCTCTTTTGGAATCTTGCTTATTGGTATATATATAAATCAGGGTGGTGTTTCCTAACGACTAAAAAGAACCTATTATGGAACCCTCCGCTGCTGTTGTACGGGCCAGCAATAGTTGCATCGCGTTGATCTCACAGCTCCACTAGGTATCTCGGGCCAACTGCTCTTCTCCTTTTTCTTGCCGGTCGACTAACAACGTATTTTTCTTTAAAATAATCGAAAACAGGCACAAAATTGTCTGGAGCTGCGTCACGTAGAACACCAAAGGCACGTACGATTTTATTCATGGACACATACGCCAGAGCTAGTAGCATATGCGTACGTAGCTTTACATTGCAATTGGGGCTTGCTGCCACCTGACTTTTTACACCTTTCTGTACACGGACTGACCAAGATGAAAAAAAAAGCTTTTGACTGGCACATTAAGATAAACTCTATTACATACGTATATAATCGTCTATATGAATCCGATCATGAATTTTATAAAAGGCTGAGAATGGTTAAAACCTCGGTAAATTAACGTGTCAATTAATGGTTATGACTTTGACCTGACAAAACGGGAATTTTCTGAGATTGACGGTTAATTGGCTATTTGCGTGGAAGACTAAATTTTTTTCCATTTGGTCCTTCAGGTACATTATCAAAAAATATTGGATAAGCATTTTTTCTTCTTTTACATAAACAAAAACTGCTGAAGATTGAGTGCGTTAAATCTACGCGTGACGTCATAATCTCGTAGAAAATCTACGAGATTTTGACGTAGTGCACCCCTACTTTTCAGCTGTGCCGTTTTCTATCTATGTCAATTGTTGTTTATGTCAAATACTTTCGTGTCGAATATTTTTTTATTATCTACTTGACGCACCAAACAGATATTTTTATGCAAGTAGCTAATTAACTCTTGGCAAGTCAGAAAAGTCCACAATTGTCAAACTTATACATCTACATGGACGTCGACAGTCAGTTAAAATGAAGTATAATAAATTTATATATTTTTGATCGAGTTCAAATATAGTCTTTTAATTAAAAAGATTCATTATTCCTATATAATTTTAATATTCCAAGTAAACCACATCTGGTTCCAAAAGTTAGTAGTTTATTTAACTATTTAATTGGGTTTAGGTAATCAGCACTGTAAGTGTGGGTTTAAAAGAGCTTTCTTTCAAATTATTATTATTTCATTATTAAAAAAAAGTAACTGTGTTTAACTATTTGGTATGAAATGTTAAATATGTATAATAACTTGGTATTCAGAAAATTTTTGTTAATCAATAACATTAGTTTGAATACGAGAATAGATTGATTTAACGATCTAAATTATAGTTTGATGTATTACCTCTTTTTGTGATGTTGACCATTTTTGGACGATTGACCACTTACAAAAAACTTTGACAGTCAAATCCACATGTGTAAAGCGAAAAAATTGACGTCAATTGACAGTCGACTTGACCTTGACGTCGGACATGTTTTTAACCGGTCAATCCACATCCCTGATCTTATATCACCGGGCATCGCGATTCCTTTTGTGGATGCCGCCGACTGCACGGCTTACAGTACGACAACGTACGGATCCTTGGCTTTTGAAGATAGCAGTGCATGTACTAATAATACTGAAATATCCACTGAATTTTCGCCATTATTTCTTACGAAGCCGAGTGAATACTTGCAAAAAAATTTCGCGGTAAGATTTGGAAAAAGTTTTTTCGATGTGTTATTTTTACTTGTAAATTTCGTAAATTTAAAATAATACTTTAGAAGTTTCACCCTTGAACCATGTAGTACTACAACAGAGCAATTCCGAATTTTTCGTAGTCCCGGTAACAAGCAGTCATTCAATATCCGGATTTTCTCGGAAATCATAAAGGAGAAAGGGATATCCAATGAATATCTTTATATACTAGTGCGGCAGCTCTTGCAGTTTATCTGTACTTTAGAGGCTAGGAGGGAGATTTGGATGCTACTGTCGTTAAATTTCCTTCTTTAAATTTTCTTACATCTTCGCAGAATTTGTGCTGATGGCTGCTCAGGGTATTCTTCCGCTCTTATTTCTAGTCTAATATCCAAATTGTACATTAAAAAAGGAGAGAAAAATTCCCCACGCATTGCATCGCTAAAGTAAGAAAAAAATTAAAGTCAGTGTCTCCGCAACACATACTTTTATACGTTCGGCATAGTACCTGTTGCCAAGAAGTTTCTGTGCACACTCCTCTTGATTCAGCGGATGACTGTTACTTTCTTCCATGCAAGCCATTATTACGGCAACCTCAGAACCGTCAACACCTTTCATAGCCACTGCTCTGACTGTGCACAACTGCGGAGTTTCTGGCAGCCCCAATACAGTTTACCGTTTGCTACTTTCAAGGACAAATACACATAGCCGTTGCAGCACAGTTTTTACCCACAATTTTACTGGTTGTGTCCACCATTTCAAAATTGAAAAAGTACTGTACGAGTCGACAATTTAGAAAATTTTATTGTTGCGGTTACAAATAAAATAGTTGCCTGTATACATGAAACAAATATAACGTTACTTATTTTAGTTCACTTAAAAAGGTTTTTATAAACAAGTATAGCTATAGTCTAGAAGTATTTATAAAACAAGTTGTGCAAATCAAATATCGTAAAAATCATTTTCATATAACAGGAGGGTAATGATTGTGTTTAAAAAAAAATGTTTATTTTTTTTTTTATTGTGTATGCTAAGATAATGTCTATTATTAAAACACCTCAATAAATCTTATAGTAAATGTTCAATTTTTATCCGACATTGATTTTGACAGAGCTCGTTTTATTCCTAAAATTATTTAAGATAGAGTCAATGTGAAAAATCTTTTTGAACAACTACTGGGTCTAAAGTTACGTGCTATTGTTAAAACAGAAATTTAAGTTTTTACCAGTTTCCTTACCATTTCGTATGAACAATGGCACGTAACTGTGGACCCGTAAATGATTTTCAAAATTTTGTTACGTTGACTTTACCTCAAATCGTGCAAGTAATTAGACAAGCCTTATTAAACAAAAATAAAATAAGAATAAAAATTTGTTATTATATTAATTGAGATGTTTTTATAATTGACAGTATCTTAGCATGCGTAATAAAATAAAAAAGTGAAACATATTTATTCAACACAATGATTAATCGCGTACCACATAAAAATGATCTTTATGTTATTAGATTTGAAGAACGGACATCGAAAACATAATTATTGGAAAACCTGCCACTCAGGAAGATAATCATCGGGAAAACAATCATTCAGGAAAATGATTATTCGGAAAATCATATTCGGGACCGTAAACGGTAATCGTTTTAAAGAACAAAGATACTGAATGGCTGGAAAACGACGAAAATTATACTGATTTCTAAAGCAGGTTGTAAAACTAATATAAAAATTATAGAGGAATAGCACTACAAAATGTTGGATACAAACTGATGACGAATATAAGTAAGATAAATGTTAAGAAAGAAAGAAAATTCAAAGAGATCAAATCTTTATTCTTATTAGTACACAAAGAAAAGAGCTACAATAATTTATACCGTGAATTGACGGTATGGTTGGGATTTTCTATAATTTTCTTCCTTTTTCAGGATTATTTTTAACTGTAGTTTTACGGTAAAAATTATAGCGAATCCCAACTTTACCATGAATTCACGGTAAAAATTGCTGTAGATTTTTTCTACATGTATAATAGGGAATAAACTAAGGAAGGGGAGGAAAGTCATGCACACTGTACATAGATTATACAACAGCTTTGGATGTAAAAGACAAGAAATTGTTGTTATTCAAAATAGAAAACCGCTCCCACAAAGCTTTCTCATGTATTTTTGTTGCTTTCTTCATTTTATTGGTTGCTCTATCTGTAGGTGCAACTATTCACTTTTATCATAGAACATAGATTTCAAAATAATCAACCTACTATATTTACCGTAATTTTTCCAATCGAATCAAAACCTGTGGAGGAAATTCAAAGATATAACTAATAATATACATACTTATACACCAACGCACTCCTCTAATAATTTTTATTCGATTTTATCTAAAAAGGTTTGTATGTCAGTGGTGATAATGATCGTGAAATAAAATAATTAGAGTTGTTTGTTCAAAATTACTTAAGGGAATCCTAAAATATAGCTATTCACATACATCAGAGTGCCGTTATTACCCAATTGAATTTTTTGTCCTTGCTACCAGATTTTCCTCCAGTACACACCAAAAAGTGACTTACCGATAAGAATCAGAATAATTGCTTCCAAAATCGAGTGCTGTCGGAGATCTGCAATTTTGCAATGCACTCTTAATGGAACAATCAATTTTTCGGGTTTTTTCCTCCATTTTTTCCACTTTTAGCCTTGGGGTCTCCACCGGCTATACTTAGATAAAGATTGCCACTCATTTTTTTTGTATTTTACTATACGTAAAGGCTTAAGTAAATAAGTTCTTCAGCCTTGAGACCTGTTAGTAACTTCTTGAAGTGGGGCTAATTTACGAAAAATTCAAGATCATCAGCTTATTTCTCTGTATTTCTTACTTTGAGCAGATGAAATATAATAAAATACCGATTCTAGTACTTGCATTACTTTCTTTAACATACCTTAATATGTGACAATCGTCAACCGTAGCACTTCCAGTGTTGCGTTCTGTTGGTAGCCCCTAAAATAGGTCTAATATGCAGATAAATCGTTTTCTTTTATTTTAATTTTCTGTTACTTTACCCTTACAATATGTCTAACTACTTATGATTTTCAACTACAGTAAATAAAGACCGTATGTGGAGTGCATATCTTTATTGATAACATGACAATTGTCGACGTTTCGCTGTTCACAGAGAGCCTTATCAAGACATAACTTATCCTGTACAAACATAAAAACTTTCTTAGGATTTGATTTATAATACAATGTTTGAAAAAACTTTTTAATACTCTATAC